>VXAU01002792.1:8347-61358 GCA_013399695.1 Formicarius rufipectus
AGAAAAACTCATTTGCAGTTATTTTGCTTTCAAAAAAATGAGGAAAAAGGTTTCTCATTGAATAGTATGTTCTCAGTCATTTAAAGTATCTTAATAAAGTACAGAAAGCTTACTAAAGGCAACAGGCATAGTGGTAGAGAGCAAAAGTTGCTCAGAACATATGAGAATGAANCCAATTTCAGAATTGTTTATCAGAAGAAGTTAGCTGAAGATAGAGGACACTTGCAGATGCACCTGTGTTTTCTGACAACCCTTTTTGAAGCAAACAGCTGAGTAAAATTTAGAAAAGTCTCCTGAGCTCAGCTTCTCCATTTGTTCTGCGCATTTGAAGCTAGAGAAGATGCACAGATTCTTTTAAATGGGATTTCACCCTCTTGGAGCACTGTGAAACCACAGCAAAGACAGGACAGAAATCTACCCTGGTTCAAATTGATTTGCTCCACAGTCATATAAGAAATGAAAATATCAAGAGTGAAGGAATGGCTTTCAAAATACTGTGTCTTTTATTAAACTATCCCAGAAAGAAAAAATAAATAAGTCAATTTATGCAGTAAAATACTTATTACTTTTTTAAACATTTTTAAATTCACACACCATTACTTGCCTACTAAGGATCTGCCTCAAAATGAATTACAGATCTGAATATGTATATTCTGTAATATTTCACAGATGAAGGATGGCTTCCTAAATACTGTAGGAATTTTTTTGACAATTAAGTGTTTTTTTAAAAATATTTCTGCAACTTCTGAATGAACATTGACACTAATGTGGAGCAACCACTGCAAGTACATTGCAGTCTCTGTTGAAATAGTCATTTTTGTTTCCTTTAACTGGTGGGTTTTACATAATGCAAACTACAGTGAGCAAACCCAGTGTAGTTAGTGTCAGGTTCTTTTGGCTGTTCCTACTTCCCCCAGATTTTTGCAGAGTAGCATAAAAGTGCCTATGGTGTGCTTTTTCCAGTTTTGACTGACTCAACTAGGTTGCCAGGATGACCTAGAAGGATTTGTTTTCTGTTTTAATTGTGATCATTTTGTGTAAGTTTTAATTTAATTCTTAAAAAAATATTTTAAATAGGAAATAAGTACCCAAGCTTTGTATATGAAAACAGATGTAGTTTTGTAAAATATGCATACAAATATTTCATTGACTTTAAAATAAAAGAAGTTATAGCACGTATATTTAGGAGTTTTTTAATGTTTGTATGCATTTACTAAAAGTTATAATAAACCTATTGAAATGCTTTAGAATAATTTGGAAAAAATTATGAAACTGTATTGAACAAATGCTGACATGAGCAAATGATATTAAGACAGTTTGTGTTTCACAGATAAATCTGAGTATTTATTTGCAGAATGAGATGTTCAGTTATAGATAGAATGTTCAGTTAAGAGATTATTGTTTTTTTTTTCTCTCTGTTACTTAATCATCCCATATTAAGTTGATTTATATTATGTCACTTATGTTGTCTTACTTGGTGTTCACTGTAAGCTATCTTTTAAAAGTATCTCTGGAGTGTTCGGGTATATTTCTTGGACCTTGAGACTATCTGTTTCTTCTGATATTAACTTTTGGGCCTCAAACTGAGATGGAACAATTTTTTTATTGAACTATAATTAGTACTTTCAAGTTCTTATTGAGCCTGTACCAAAAATATTACATGCTGATTCTGCATGAACTTGAATGAAGTGTAATGCCTCCTGGCTGAGAACTGTTCAGCTCTGCATATGCAGGAGCTTATTGAACTATGACCTCTGGGTCCTTAAGTGCTCCTGTGTGACTCATCCATATTTGCAGCACAGGCCCTCATTTCTAGACTGTGATTTTGTGATGTCTGGGGCTGCTTTGGACATGCTGATGGGAAGGTGTTCCCTCACCTAAATATGAGGCATGGCTACATTTCTTCTAATGGAAAGGAGCTGCCCATTTGTATTGGCTTGAAACAGAACAAGATCAATTATGTGCAGACCTAAACTGAAGCTCTGGATGGGGAAAATGCAAGCTGAGCTTACTTGTGAGAACAGAAAATTTTGTCATTACTTCAGTGTTCAGTGATGGAGAATCAGAACCTGACAGCAGTGGCCCCACACTGTTTCAAAATTTGTCATCTTTTTCTAAGAAGAGGTAAATGCTTCTTTTCTTCCAGGGCAGTTCTCCAGTAGAGAAGACATAAGAGAGAACAAACCTGGACATATCATAAACAGAAGTAGACTTAATTACAATAAACAAATGAGCTGCAAATGAAAAGCAGTGAACATGTAGCACACAGGCAAGTGCCTGCTCTTGAAATACAGTCTCCTGCTGCTTGAGAGGGAAGATTTCCAGAGGAATAATTCATTTGCCTGCAATTCCCTTTGCCTGGAATGTGACAAAAGCCACCTGTTACATAAGCATCTGGTAATACATTTCAAAGCAGTTTTCTTAGAAAAGAAGTTCAAATATGTCATTGTAGTAGTTTGACCCTGGCTGAATGCCAGCTGCCCACCAAAGCTGCTCTATCACTTCCCTCCTCAGCTGGACAGAGGAGAGAAAATACAAAGAGTATCTTGTGGGTCAGTGATAAGGACAGCAGGGACTCACCAGTTTCTGTCATGGGCAAAACTGATTTGACATGGGGAAATTGAGTTTGTTAACAATCAAATCAGAGCAAGATAATGAGAAGTAAAACCAAACTCCTCCCTTCTTATGTTTAACTTTATTCTGTGTTCTCTACCACCTCCTCCTGGCAGTGCAGGGGTAAGGGGAATGGGTGCTGTGGTCAATTCCATCACGTCTCTGCTGCTCCTTCCTCCTCAGGCAGAGGACTCCAACATTTTTCCCCTGCTCCAGTGTGGGTTCCCTCCCACGGGAAGCAGTTCCCCATGAAGTTCTCCTACATGTGTCTGTCTCACAGGCTGCAGTTCTTCATGAACTGTTCCAGTGTGGTTCCCTTCCATGGGGTGCAGTCCTTCAGAAACAGGCTGCTCCAGTGTCAATCCCCCATGGTGTCACAAGTCCTGTCAGGAAAGCTGCTTCTGCATGGACTTCCGTCTTCAAGGGTTCTGCCAGAAGCCTCCTCCAGTATAGACTTCCCACAGCATCCTTCAGGTATGCACCTGCTCTGGTCTGGGTTCTTCCAGGGGCTGCAGGTGAATATCTGCTCCAGCATGGCCTTCCATGGGCTACAGGGGAACATGCCTCACCGCTGTCTTCATCACAGGCTGCAGAGGAATTTCTGGGAGCACCTCCTTCCCTTTCTTCACTGACTTCGGTGTCTGCAGAGTTGTTGCTCTCATGTAGTCTCGTTTCTCTCTTCGGCAGCTGTTCCATAGCAAGTTTTTCTTCCCCTTCTTAAACCTGTTATCCCAAAGACACTGCCACCATTGCTCATAGGCTTGGCCTTGGTGAATGGTGGGTCTGTTCTGAAGCTGGCTGGCATTGGCTCTGTTGGACACAGGGGTATTTCTAGCAGTTTCTCACAGAAGCCTTCTCACCCCTCTAGCCCCATGCTAGCAAAACCTTGCTGTGCAAAACCAATACAGTCATTTAGCATTTAGATATGAATGTACATTTAATTGCAGGAATCCAGTTTAGATGGTCTGGTATAGCCCTTGTATCAATTGATAGAAAGGGGTGAAGATGGAACTAATTAGGATTGAAAATGCCTGATTGGTGTCACTCTTTTTTTTTTTTTCTCTCCAGTTTCATGTGTTGTGAACTGCCTGCTTTACCCAAGTAATTTTGAAATCTTAAAGTGTTGCTGTTATGCACTGGTTACTGAGTAGTTGTGTAAGGGATGTACTATTAAACACAAACTGAGAGTTTGTCTTCTTTTTCAGTAGGCACCACCCTGCAAGTGTGTTACTGAAAAGGCAAATACTTGTGTGCTAAATGCCTGAGTATATACATAAAGAAGAGTCTTATGGGAGGTCAGATACACTTCTAGAACACCCATTTATGTTTATTAACTGAGGCTGTTGCCTTTGTGACTGAGAAACAAACTGCTCAAAAGACATAGCCCTATGCACAACCAGATGTTGTCATATATTGAACATGGTTTGTGTAGGGCTCTTTCCCTCCAAAACCTTGGCATCTCTAAGTTAGTCTTAGCTCTATCCAGATAGCTTGACTTATGTGATGTGTAAGTTTCAATGTGATAGCTAAAGTTTACAGAAATCAGGTTATCAGTTCCACAGAGCTCTGCTGCTTTGAAAATAATACTGAATCATTGGATAACAATGATTCTATAGTGGAAATTTATCTTAAAATTTCATGTTGTTATACCGTGTGTTTTGTGAATGAGAATTGTTATGGGAAGCTACAACATTCTTAATTTCCATTAAGAGTCTGGATAGAAGCTTTGAAGCTACTTATGAAGTCAGGAAAACTGTGCATAAAAACAGATGTATTTATAAAGGTGCTTCTTAGAAGGTTTAAAAATACTTTAAAAATGGATGGATCTGACTCTTAGATTTCATCTGTAGGCTGGAATATGTATGATACTCTTGCAGATTACTGAATTTTGAGGGCTCTGGAAGGAGGATGTCACTAAATTCTAGCATTTTATTGATAGATGGTTCAGCTTGCCAAGGCACTTTAGAGTGCCTTGACACTTATGTGTTAAAGAGCTGGAAACAGTGATGTCTTCAATGAGACAAATGGACACATATACGGAAGCCCGCAAAGCCAGAGCATAATAATAGAATCAATGGGTTGACTATGATAAAGTACATGGTGGATGAAAAGGAAGAAGGTTTTTAAGTTCTCTTTATTGTCAGTTGAAAATGAGTCTGGGATGGATCTTTTGGTGAAGTAGTCAGTAATGCCTCCAGTGAGGAACATACAATTTGCCTTCCCTCGGAAGTCCATCATTCAGTTGCAGTGTCAGTACAGTGTGCTCTAGATCTCTGTACTTAAGTCATAGGTCTGTGTTCTGGGAGCGGTGGCTGATGATTAATGGTAGGACTTGAAAGCTCTTATTTCTTGAGTAAGAAATTGCTAAGTTTTGATTTTTGGAATGCTAGAATGGTCAGAAGCATGACATGGGGAAACAGGTCACATCTATCCAGAGGCAGGGAGGGACTTGAAGGGAAGGTAAGAGATTGGATGGACCAACTGCCCTTTTGGTAGGCTGGTGCTGTATCCATTGACATGTATCAGCATAGTCCAGACTGGCCATGAAGAGGACAAAATTATTTCCATCATCTCTGAGTTGCTTGCTGCTTTGACCAGTGAAAAAAATCAGTGGTGTGAATATTCATTTATAATAGCTCCACTACTTTTTAATTAAACAAGCTGTTCTACTCATGGGGGTGTGAGGAGGTATATAAATGCCTGTGCATTTATAGAGCTCCTGAGGTGAGATTTGGAATACTCCTGTGGGAAGAAGACAAGAGAAGGTCAAAAGGGTGTATAAGCATTAACACAGCCTGCTGAAATAAGGAAATAGTTTAGTCTTCAACAGAAATCTGTTATGCTTTGAGGTGAAACCGGGCAACCATTTAGCAGTATGTGGAAAAGCTTGCAGGAATCTGGAGATGCCATAGCTGAGTGAGATCACAGGGAGTGTTGGGTGGGCAGAATGTGATTGCTGTTTGGACTTTTGCCAAGGGTTCTGGTTAATGTTTCTTTATCTGTCTCTGAGTAGCTTGACTTTGCTATGGAAAGGAAAAAAAAAAAGGAGTTATTCCCATATCACTAATGTGAGTTATAAAAGCATGGTATATAGAGAAAGAGACTATTTTAAAACACCAGTTCCAAGTCTTCATTATTTTTGTGAGCTGTGGCATTGTGAGTTGATGAAACAGATCAGGGAGTTATATTCCTTCTGTTGATTTTAGTGAGCTTGAGTTTTATAAGGAAAACAGGAGATAAAAAAGGTGTTAAGCACCTTGGCTACATGAAAACCATCTTGTCTTCTAACTTGTACAAGTGAATATGTTATTTTAATCTTACTATTTTGGCTGCTCTGTCCACTTCTGAGTTCTTCCAGAATGTCTGGCATTTCTAAATATGATCCTGAAAATTGCTGAACATTGTACTGTTCGGATATTCTCATTCTCTGTGACTAGTACCACTGACACTAGTTCTGGTTCTTATTGATAATTATATACTGCAAAATTCAGTTGTAGATAGAAGTTTTTCTTGCTGCTGATGCTCCAGGCTTTGATACATTTTCTATTTTCACATGTCCCACCAAATAAAACAAAATTAAAAACCAAAATAAAACAGGCTATTATTGTGTAATGGGGGGTAACTAGCTAACACATTTCTGTTTTAACTCACCAGAGAGCTTACTGCTTATTCTTTATTTCATGTTTTTATACAAAGTCTATTTATCATTTTCCAGATTTTTAGAAATTAAATTCTAGGACTGTCTTGATTTTCTCTTTGTTAACAATTTAAGACTATTCTGCACCGATGAGTTTCAGTGTTACTTTCTCATTTCTCTTAAATGAGTGTTTACTTTGTTTCCATGTCATTTAGGGGCAGACAGCCCTATAGTTCTTATGCCTTTTCACTGGTTAGAAACTAACTTCTAATGCTTACAGTTGCCTAATTCTATTTACCTCCTTTTAGGTAAGGTGGGAAAACTGAGGCTGGGTGGGTAACAACAGGGCTTTATATCCTACTTTGTAACAAAGTAGAATCGACTTTACTTCTTAAAGTAACAATAATTAAAAAAAAAAATTTAAAAAAAAGATTTGCTGAACACACAGAAACCTTCATATTTCAGTTTGGCTTCTCTGCCTCCACAGAAAGGAAATGCATTTTCAGCTGTATTTTTATAGAGCGGTAGCTACTGACTAGTTAAATTAATCAGAAGTGTCTATTCTGCTTGGTTATCCTGGGGATATATTCCATGTAGTGACCGCTTTTTCTATTTTAAGGTAAGCTGTAGAATATGACTAAATACTGTCTGTAAAACTTACTGTATTCTGTTCTGTGAGCTTTTACTCACCTCTTCTACTCTATATTTTCTGCATGTTTTTGCCTTCTCATGTAGTGTTGTTTTGTTGGGGTTTTTTTTAAGTCTGGATGTAATCCTGATACCAGTGAAGGAGGTTAAGACATTTTTCAGTTTGAAATATTCAACCTAGAGTTCTTTGAGAAGAAATTCAAGGGCAAATAAAATGAAATCCATGTGGCATCCCACATAGCTAGTAAATCTTCATGGACTGAAATTTAAACATTTAAGTAAATACTAATTTCAAATAAAGTTTTCTCTGCTCAAGTGCTGTTGCTAATGGAGAACTGGAATTTGAGAAGTACTCCACTGCTCCAGCAGTGTACTGAGGGTCTGAAGTCAGGAGCCAGGATTCTGGTGAGGCCAAAATTTTATAAGATTTGAAACAAAAGAGAATTTTGATGGATGTGAATAAGTTTGGTGAGCTATGTGGCTTAATGCTAAGACCAGTTTTGAAAGTGCTGCTGAGTCTACTGTGTAGAATACTACATTTTTTTAAAGCCACTTCTGGGAGTTTGGAAGGAGACCATTCTCCCATTTGTCTGGTATTTGGATCATCCTCTGAGGACTCTAGCATTCAACAAGGTTGTATCCACAGCACCAGATTTAGATGAAGCAGAGGTCCAATTCCACCTGGAAATGATTGTGTTCCTGTAATTTAGTTAAAATGAGCTGTCAGAAGTGAGACACTGTTTGCATATTTTTAAGTGTAGCTTAGAAGCTGAAGAAAACCCTGGTGATGCTTATTAGCTAATTGTTTTATTTCAGCCTTTTCTGCAAAGGCAAAGCATGCATTCCTGGTGCAAAACAATGATGAAGTCTAGTGGGACTCTTTTCAACAGTACTGATAGTGCTTAAAGTGCTGATACATATTAAAGTGCAGTGTCACTGTTGGATTATAGTACTTTCCTAACCTACATTCAGATAATTGACAGTGCAGCTGAATGCCTGATTAAATCTTCCAAAATAATTCTCAAAAGGACCCACAGTATTCTTTTACAACATGGTAATCACCTTGAAGCAGATGCAAGTTGCAGGAAAAAGAATTTCATATAAAGACATTATCTTAATCTCACATGCTGCTCTGTTTATGCAGAAGTGACTAGCCAATCCATTTTTAGGCATTCCAATAAAAATTGCCAGTTCTTTGGATTACCTACTGTTTGCATTCAAATGAACAAATACTGAGTGGTTCTGAAAGTTAAGCAATCCACCTGAAGACTTAGGAGCTTGTTTCTCATCTTGAAAGCTTAAAAATGCCAGTAATGGCTCCTTGGTAGTTGTAGCTTTGCTTTAATTAGTTTGTGTGGTGTTATAGAAATGCACCTGAAACATTTGTGGTGATAGCTCAACATTGTAGGCAAGGACCCAAACCTATTGAAGTTAATATCAAAACTCTACTTGGCATCAGTGGTGCAGAACTGGGCTGCAAATGAATAAACCAGCCAGCTGCATATATTGGAGAGAAATAATTATTGCAGATTCTCTGAAAGTTCCTCATTAACATTATTGCATGTGAACTTTGCAAGCAAATGCTTGAAGCTAATCTCTGGTAGCTATTTGTCAGACAAGTGAATTAATAACTGTGACTGCTGGTTCATGAAGAGGGTTTTCTGTTGGTGTGTTCTTTGTCCTTTCTTTGAAGATTTCAATCAGTATAAATGATTTAAAAGCTTCACTCCAGTAGATGGGGAAAATATGCTTATAGTATAGTACTTGCTTACACTCTGCAGTTATTGATGTGATGTAATATTTTCTACACTTGGGTAAGTATAGATTTTGAATAAAAGAATTTAATTAAAACTGAATAAATGCTCCTCATAAGGGGAACATTCTCTGTTTCTATTTCATTAATGCTTTGTGCTTCTAGCAGTTAACTAATTTAATTTTACTCTTGATGCTCAAGGTCTGTGCTTTTCTTTCCTTCTGTCTTTCCTTCTCTCTGTCTTTTAAAAAGGCTTTATTTGTGTTTTTTGGTTGGGAAGAGAAGATCAGCCAGAGACAGAAGAACGGGAAAAGTACAAAGCATTTTTTTTCTTTAGTTGGACTTTGTGTAATACACAGTGGAAATACATCTATGACTGTGCATAAAATGTATGTAATTGAAAAAATGAGGGGTTTGGAATGATCACTGACATTTAAAGGCTACAAAGCCTATTTAAAAAAGTGACCAAAGAGAAAAATTAATTATTTTAAGTAATTAGAGGTAGGTAGGATCAGTCACATTATACAAGTAATCCTTGCATTTACCAACAACCATTATAATCTAATTTGGCTTATAAAGGAAATTGAGGGTTTGAGGGATCAAACTCCCTTTTGATATTTTTTTTTTAATTTATTTGTTCATGCAGTACAATAGGATTTTGTATAAAATGCTTAAATTCAGGATACAAACTGAGGGAAATCGTGTTCAAAGTGAATAAAAATTATCTGTTTATTTTGTGTGTCAAGCAGCAAGAGCTTTAGTGTGAGAAGTCCAGGAGAATTACTGTTTTTAAAGTTTGATGCAAACAATTTTGTAGTTTTCATCTGTTCACTAATGTGGTCTAGTTGGTTTAAAGGTTTTCATGCAAAAATGTTGAGTGCCTGGTTTCAGTCTTTGGTAGTTCTCAATATTTATCTTACAAAGCTGATAAAATTTTGAAAAACTTCTGGTTATTTCATGCAAACCTTAAGGGCATGCTGTCATCCTCTCCTTCGCATCTTGTGCATTTCTAACTTATTCTTGATTATCATCTTTGTATGTTTCTACTAATTAATGCTATTTTTCATTCATTGAACTTTGTAAAGTGCTAAATTTTGGGGGGGCTTTATAATGCAGGTAATTTACCATGTTTCAAGAGCTTATTTTTTAAGTGGCCTTGCCCTAGGGAAGAAGTTTTAAACAGTATTTTTCAAGTCTTAGAGCGGACCAATGTACTATTACAATTATGCTTCAATAATCCACAATAATACCTCAGGGGAGTTTCAGTGCAAACTCTGTTTGTATATACTTGTCCTTGATGGTAAGATTGGTTTTAAAAAGTAAGAAAAAGAATTGAGAGAATCTGAAAAATTGATTCTCCTTGAAGATCATTAATGTTTTCTAAAAAGAAATTAAAAATGAACATAAAAATCTCACTGTTAAAGAAATCGTGTTAGCTTTGTATTGAATAATAAGATTTTATCAGTATAAGAAAAGTTCTCATAATAATAAGACCTTATTCTTATTTTCATCTGAAACTGGAGAGTATTCTATGACTGGAAAACAGACAAAGAAAAAGAGGGGGGAAAAAGAAAATTGAAGAGAATCACATGGATTGCATGGAACCACGAGCTAAAGGACAGATTTATACTAATTGTAATATAAAGAAAAGAGATTGCAAAGGAGTAGGGGAGAAGAGAAGGCAAGTCAACCAAAATTACAAGAAATTGTTTAATTCTGAAGTATTTTCTGTCCAGTATTTGACTAAAGTACCTTTCAAGTGAATAAAAGAAGTTGATATATAGAAGGAAAATTAGGCAGCAGAATGAAAAGGGAATGTGAAATTTGTGCTGCATCTAAACTCCTTGAAAAGAGCAGAGTAGAAAACATCCAATTTGTAGGTTTTACAAAACCATTGGAACCATTTGTCTTTAAGGATGCCCTAATTACCAGTTTTTGTTAATTATCTGGTTCACTTCAAAAATGTGTGCAACAAAAACACATTTACAGAGTCACAAAGCCACTGAGGTTGGAAGTGACCTCTTGATACCATGTAGTCCAATCCCCTAATAAAGCACAGTCAGCTACAGCAGATTGCCTGGGGCCATGCCCAGATGATTTTTAAATACCTCCAAGGATGAAGACTCCACAATCACCATGGGACACCTGTGCTGGTATTCTACTGGTTTTTTAGTCAAAAAGTGTTGAGACGAAATTTCATGCTTTTTAATTTGTGCTTATTGCCTCTTGTCAGCATTGGTGGTTCAGTGGTAGAATTATCCCCTGCCACACGGGGACCCGGGTTCAATTCCCAGCCAATGCAACACTCGCCTCAGGCAGGATGGGCTCGTCAGCCGCCTGGCAGCCATCCTAGGAGAAGGACAACTCTAACTCCAAACCTGGGCAGATGGAGCTTGCTTAGCCCTGTCAGACCATCCATCTAAGAGAGGGATACTTTAACCAAACCTACATCCCGAGGACCTCGCTGTCACCATCCAAGCTTGCTAGGCCCTGGCAGATGAACCTCAGGAGTAAAGGCTGGGACCAGTTCTGTGCACGCTGTGCCTCACTTAAAAAAAAAATCCACTGTGCAGGCTTGAGGGATTCACCCACTTTGCGTGGGTAAAAACCCTCCCAAATCTTCGTTTGTGAAGTCTAGCCATATATATATTACCTCTTGTCCTATTTGTGGACACTACTGGCTCTCTCATCTTCACTCTCTCCCATCAGGTATTTTTTTGCACATTGATATGATCCCCCAGGACCATCTCTTCTCCAGGCTGAACAGCTTGAGAGTCACAGCTCTCAACCTCTCCTCATATGAAAAATTCTCCAATGCCCTAGTCATCTTTGTGGCCCCTTGCTAGCCTGTTCTTAGCCCTTACCTCACTTCAGTATGTCCATATTTTTCTTTTACTAGCACTCCAGATGTGACCTTACCAGTGCTGAGTTGCGGTGAAGGATCACCTCTCTCAGCTTTCTACCGACACGTTTCCTGATGCAGACGTGTCCACTCTAAGTGTTCCATTACCTGGTCCTCCTTTACCAAGGGAAAGTCTTCTTACAGACTTGCCTACTGGTCTCAGGGCCCTGGGATTCCTGCAGGATGATTGTGTCAGTAAAGACTGAGGCAAAGAGAGCATTGGGTACCTTAACCTTTAGGTGTGCTTTGCCAGCAGGGCCTCTGGCAATGTGCAGGCTAATGCTGTGCTGCTTACGGCTTGTGTCTCATTGAGAATCTGGGAAGAACCACCTCCTAGCTCACTTGGTTGTCATCCTCTCCTGAAGTAGTTGCTATTTGTGGTGAGGGCTGTCATTGCACTAAATTGTTTAATTAGTGTGAGTAGGGAACTCTTAGAAGCCAACTCCATTTCCACAGTGTAGGGTTGCCTGTACCTCTTTGATGTTGCTCCGGATCTCTTCAGCGATGGTTAGCTTTGGAGTGCAAGTATTGGTAGTCCTTAAGTATCCCATGCACGTGTGCAGTTATTGTCTTTGACAGGCACCAGTGTTTGCACATCTATTCCATTTTGAAATGGGTCTCATTTCAGCCCACTATCCAGGGTGCTGCCAAAGGCCATGTGTGAGCTGTGCTTTGCAGTAATAAATTAGTACAACTTGTCTCAAAATCCATTTGTTGTTTATTTTTTGGCTTGTATCCCTTTTCAGAATATGATGGGTGGCCTACTTTTGTGGGGATGAAATATTATTTTCCTTTTCTTTTGTGACATTATGGGCTTGTAAACTGTTGCATTATCTTTTGGAATAGGTGACATTATTGGAATGGATATTAATTATTGTCAGACTGCTGATACATCACCTCTGCTCTGATCTATATTTATCTCTTGAATGTTCCTCGTCTCTCACATAAGTGGCCTTGAGGGATTCAGCATCCTAGGTTAAATAGTGTAACACAGACTGTTCCTGAAGTGTGTTCAGGTGATTTGTGTCACCTTCTTGAATGTTCACAAACACATTTTTTCACAGTTCTACGGTGGGCATACTCTAATTCTGCTATCTACCCTCCCATTTGGGAACAAGGTTCATAAATCCCCTTGGCCTGAAGGCATGTCTCCTCTGTTTCCAGGCTTGTGGACCAAACTTGTTATTTTGTTTCTGCTTTAAGAAACATTGATTTATTTTTTTGGTGTCTTTTTGCTGTTGATTAATATTTTTTCCTCTGTTCTATCCATTGCATTTTTAAAAAAACAAAGGTGAGTTCTTCAGCAGAGTCTGTGATTACTGTGATACCATTATCTGAAACTGAGAAGGGGAAGAGTTTGTGTGCGTTTTTTTTTTCTGATTGCCTATTTTGCTTATCTAAAGAAGTCTCCATGCTTTTTTCTTTTTTTTCTCTTCACCCCACCTGCCAGCCCTCAAAAATTGGAAACATGAGAGGCCTTGTCTGAGCATTGGATTAAGAGCCAGGAAATCCTTAGTGCTTCCATGACTCATTGTGTGTGTCCTTGGGCAATCTGTTAATAGTAACAGATAAAAGCTTTGCATAGCTCTTGACTGAAAAATTAAAAGCACAGTGCATGATCCAAGGAGATTATTTCAAATTTAAATCAAAGCATGGCAAAAGTGGACAGGAAGGAGAGGCTGCAGAAGATGAGTACTGAGGGAACAGTTTGTTTATGAGCTGCAAAAATGGCTCTGAAGGGAGATTATTGTTGCTCACAGGAATTTCTTTCTTGTTGAACCCTTTGGTTCCATCACAGTGCAGGCACATGCTGAGGTAGTAGATGCACACACATCCCTCAGTTTCAGAGCTAGTATTTTCTTATTTGAAATGAAGCAGATAAATAAGAGTAATGGAAGAGGCTCCAAGGGTGTGCTGTTCAATAGATGAACCTCCACTCCATTTTGTAAATCCAACACTGAGAGTTTTCTTGGGAGATTGGTTTAGTGGTTGTGTTCAAATGTGTGTAAATGCCTGAGAATTTTCTGATTGCTTGCTTTACATTTTCACATTTCACTTCTTTAAGGATGTGAACTCTTTCTCACAGTTTAGAAGAAGTAACAGAGATCTCTGGAGACAGCAAAGGGCTGGGATTTCTGGGCAGTCTCACTTGGAAGTCCAGGAAGACAAATGGGATCATTTACCTATATTTCCCATGATAAATCAGACATGAGAATAATTTTCAAAAGTAATAGAATATGATATAATAGAGAAAGCTGCCTGTATTGCTAATGTGACTTCTCTGTATAAGGCTGAGTACCGTGAAAAACTCTCTATAGACCATACTGCTTTCAGAGTGTATTAGCAGATATTTTAATGCCATGTCCATTCAGTGTTGTTTCACATGACATTGCCTGTACCTTTATTTTGACTATTTTAGTGATCTGTACATTGGCTCCCTTCGCTGTGCTATTGAGGGCCATAGTTTTATATTCTGCAGCAATCTATTTTATCTGGTTTAAGAGAACACTTCCATCTTCCCTGGCCTCTTGTTCATGTAGCGTTGTCACTTCCTCCCGCTCCTTTGGCATTATCCAGTGACTGTGCAGCTGTGCCAACACATTGGGGAGGAAGTTTGCAAGACCATTTGTTTATTGCTTAACCTTCCACCAAAGAAATGCATACTTCTCTGGTGAAATACATTAGTGAATGCTACTAGTCTATGATATTTCATTGGGTGAAGAAAAAAGGCTGTGCTTGAGATGGGTGTTTGACTTTGAATTATTAAATATTTAGGTATTTCTTTCCTGCTTTTGAATATCCATGGTTTAGTGAGAAGAAAGATATCAGGGTTCTAAGATTCAGAGTGTTCTGAAGGTGCTACAGTATGCAAAAGGTAATTGTTTTGAAAGGCTAGTCCTGCCCCCATGGTGGAGATTGCTGTCCTGATGCCAGAGAGTGGTCAGTCTGACCTCTGCTTGAGAGTGTTAACTTATATTTCCCACTGTTGCTGCTCTCCTGATATGCTGGAATAGAAATCTGATCAAAAAACTCTTTCAGAAAGGGTTTAGCTTTGGATTCTATGCTGTTAGATGTTTGCCCTGGCTGTTGTGATCAGTTTTTATCCTATAGGTTTGCAGTAATTGTTGTAGTTTATAGATAGGACCATGTGGAACTCTTGTGTTTCATTAAACTTAGTCCCCTCCTAGTGCACGTACCATCAGGTATCATCAATTAAGCTTCATCTTTAAAATCTCTTTGGTTCCTTGTACAACCCTTCCTTTTGGTGGCCAATTAATTTTCTTACAGTGCCTTCAGAAATTACCATTAATTGATGTGTTCATCAAAATTTTCCATTTCTGTCCCTGATAGAGAGTATTCGAAGTTGTCTGTTGACTGTCGGGGGCATCCATTTATGAGTCCAGATTTGACTCCCATAAGCACTTCACCACGTGAATAATTGCCTCCCTTGGATGATAGAGCTGTTCCAATGTGTGTACAGAAACAATGATACAGGCCTAAGTTCAGCTTCTGAATAACCCTGTTCATGTTGATGAAATCATTAGAATCAAAAGGACATGTGAATTTGTCTCAGGTCAAAATTGTTTTCTTCAGTATTGTTTTAAAGGAGATAATTCTCTGTCATCAGTCATTTTAAGACCTTCCTTACTGTCTTGCTAATTTTATAAACTTTTCTCTCATGGGTGACTACGGGCTAGAAATATTTAGAAAGGATGCAACTTAAATGTCCTGAAGTCAGAGTTAATTGTATTAAACCTTCTTAAAATTCAAGAATCATATAATACCAGGAAAATAAATGTCTAGCATGCAGAAATTACATTACTACATTTCTTCCATCGGTTTTTCTACAGACAAGCTTTTTCATAGTGAAAGACATAAGGGACTTCAGTATAGTCTAGACAACCATTTTAGTTTCTTTTGATACTCTCAGTCTAGCTTTTGACTTTTGAGATTCAAGTGTAATGAGAATTGCTAGAGCTGAGTACTCGTGCTGCCCATGGGTTATCTTCCCTGTATCTCCATAGTTGAATTTTATTAATTTTGTACATCATGTCCTACTTTAATATGACAACGTCCTGGAGTATGGTGTTAAACAAAGTAATAATAAACCTGTTACATCTTGCAACCCTTACTCCCCCATAAATCTTTGCTTTTAAAAGGCTTTGCTTTATTTACTTTTACTATTGTAGGAAATTAATTGTATATCTTTATGCAAAAAGGTTTAACTTGCAGGATTGAGCACAGCTTGTTTTCAAAAAAACCTACATGAGAGCTTTTGTCTTCAATTATCTTATTGTTGAGGGGAAAATATTCTAAAAATGGTAATACTGTGTTTTCTTATGAAGCTTCAAGGTCAGTAACTGTTCTTTTTACAAAGAAAGCATCTGTTTTCATGAGTTTGAGCCTTGAAATGTATGGTTTCAGCTTTTGTTCTGATTGCAGCTGGCAAAAGAATGTGCTCAATGTCTAGAAATAAAAATCAGTTTGACCTAGTAGGGATCTTAGAGGCCAGAAATGGACACTGTAAAAATACCTGATATAATTTAGGAGCTCAAATCTCACCAAGAGTCTCCTTAGACTTCTACAGCCTTTAGAGGCTTTGATAATGTTTTATTACCCAACCAGTATTAAGCAGTGTTTATTAAATGCCTGGCCTTTTAATAGGCATCATGAGATTATACAAGAGCGGGATGACCTGGGACTGAAGGACAGCCCTCCTCAGACTCTGTCTCCTGGGAATAAATCATAGTAAGCAAAGACATTTTCCTAAATATCCCTTAGTGTTGTGATTTTATGTTTTCTTCTGTTTCACAGGATAAAAATGAATGCCTTATATAAATTGTTTTTTCCTTCATCTTCTTGGTTAGCACTTTTATTACAGGCATATCATCTTCTAAACACCTGTTCCTGTTTTAACTCAATCCTAATCTCTTGCCAAAAGCAGAACCCTAGTAGGAATGCAGTAGTCCCAATAAGGTGTTAAAAATAAAATAGTAGTTGATACCCATTTATATACACAAACAAATTAATCCTCATACCTCATGCAGTGAGATATTTATTCTCGTTCCAGTTTTAACTGCCAGGAAGCAAAGAGAATTTAAGCAGCTAATTTTTCGAACTTGCTTTTTTTTCCATGAAGTTTTCAAAAGATAACCTAATGAATACATCTCATCAACCTATCTAGTTTCAAAGTGTTCCTTAATAGTACCATGTTTCCTTAATCTCCTCTGCCTCATTCTTTTCAGTTGTGGTAGATTTGACTGTTTGGATCATATATATTGCAAGTAAATGTGAGCATATAACCGAATACCTCTCATTAAAAGATATAATTTATTTATGTTCTCAGATGAATCCATTCTATATCTTGCTCCCTCTGCCCCTTCCACACATCATGTTGGTATTTCAAATCACATGTCAGGTCACATTTGGTTTTGGTGTGTTGAGAAATGGATGTGCACACAGGAGTTGACCATGTCTTAGACTGTGGCAATGTTGCATACATGACAAGATACCCCTGCAGTTTCAACATGACATCACAATGTGCTCTGCTCCTGTACCATTTACTAAGGGAGACTCTTACAAACCCAGTTTACACCTACGTACTGGTTTCTGTGCCATATCTATACACATTGCAGGAAATGAAGATGATAGACCATTTCTTAGCTTTCAGGGTTTGGTAGATTTTCCTTTTAGATATAAGTGTAACAGTTTGGAGACAAAAGCAAAATTAAACTGCAATTTCTCCCTCCAGGTCATCAGAAAGCAGAGTATTAACCAGAAGTGGTTGGCTTGTTTCTCTGTGGCCTCTTTGTTGTAAAGCACCTTACCCACAGTAGGTTTAATATAGCTTTTCCTGACAGTCAGTTTGAAGACAGAGCAGGTGACCTCTGGTGCTGCTCTATAATTTCTCATGTCAGTTTTACTTGTCTGTTGGGTTTTCTGTAGTATTTTGATGTAAGAGATGAGAAGGTTGTCTTATGACTGACCTCCAGGAGACTATGAACAGGTACCTAAATTTGAACAAGGAGGAAAAGTCTGATTTTAATTAAACTTCAAAGATGCGTTAACCTACAGCATTAATATCTGATGTCTCTGGTGTCTTGGCAGTGTTGAATCCTGCAGATAACTGTATTGCTATTACACTGAGAGTTGTGTGAGGGAAACCCAAATAATTTCTTTAGTTGATGCTTGTGTGATAGCCTTGATAATGCATCATGGCAATCCCATCTGTTTTATTTAGTGCAAATGCTTGCCTACACTTCAGGTTTTAGCAAGATGTACTGGTTTCTCCTCCTTTCTTCTTACATTGCCAGTTCAGTCCCTTATTCTCTTTAGCTTTCCACCATATTGCTTCTGAAACTGAAATAACTTAGCCTGCTGGTTTTTTCCTATAAAGGGCAAGGAAGTTTAGGGGAGAAAAAAGACAAGAAACACAAGCAAGAAACAGGCATCTCCAGCTGGGCTCTGATGGGGATTCTGGCTTGCAGATTTTACCTGCTGCTGCAACTGGGACAAATAACTATTTTTGTAGTAATACTGCTTTTCCCGGAGAAACTGTGAGCAAGACTGCATGGTGACTTTATCTCCTACTGTAGTATATGTGACACAGTACAGGCTGGAGGTAAATCCTGACAGAAAATGTATCGTATGTGTTTAAGGGAAAAAAATTGATTGCAGTGAAAAGAAAAATAGTAGTAGTGAAGTGGTTAAAAATCAGAAGAAAAACGGTTTGAGTTACAGTGGTGAATGGTTCACTAAGAGGGAATAATGTAAAAAAAATATGGTGAAAAGATGGTTTGAGCCGGAAAACTAAGCTAGTAATAGAAGACTTTTGAGAGAGGTGATTAACTGTTAAAGAGAGATTATGTTGCCACTTAGCTTACCCTATTTATTCCCTCTGGAATTAGGTACAATTCACTTGCTTCATGATCAACAAAATAAATCCATGTATTTCTCTGTTTAGACCTGTGGTGGTGCATCCCCTCCTGCCCCTTTCTTTTGTAGAACACTATGCATAATGCTTTGTTCAGGGCTTTTTTTCATTCTCTTCTTTATGGCTGAAATACTGTAAGAGGTGCAGTGGCAGCATTGTGTCACTTTTTTCCTTTGCTGGGAAGGTTGCAGCAGTATTATTTACGCTTGTCAGTTGGAACAGATTCCCAAGAGTGCAAAGAAATGTATTCGTATGAGGACTGCCAAAACACAACAAAGTCTTAGACTGACATGACTTCCAGGAAATGGGCATGGAGCAAATCCTGCTCTGTGTGTGTGAGTGTGAAATGGCCCACTGGAGAGCGGGGCTTTGAAAGGGTGGCAGATTCGCCCTTCTCTCATTCAGCCTTGTGCCACACCTTTTGGCAAGGCTGGGAAGTTTTTAGAAGCTGCATGGTATGTTTCCATTTGAGATACCAGGAATCAATTTCTCCATGTCTCTAGCTTTAGGATACAGCGAGTGTGCTGTAAATGGGCACAGCCTTGTTTAGTTTTAGCTTATTGTGCATTTCCCAATTGCCCCTGCACGTATGTGCTTAAACAAATGTCTTTTCTATAGGAGTTTAAAACCACTTGAACCACGTGATGCAGAAACATATGTGCTGCTCCATTTGCATTATTAGTTTGAACTTTGACGTGGTAATTACTACAGTAAAACCCAAACATTATCCAGTGTTGACTGAGACAATCCTGAATTCCATGGGGTTTGTAGCCCGATTTGCTTTGTATCAGGAATTGCAATGCAGCATTAATACCAAGCTACATCCCCCACTATGGTTTAATTCAATAGAGAAAGAGTATGTAAGACCAACAAAGATAAATAATACTCCTATTTCTGTGCTTGTCCTAATGATGGGGATCACAAGAAGTAACGTCTGCAGTGGAAATAAAAATAGTATAGGCTAACGAGGTCAGCTTGGGAAAAAAACAAAGCTGTGAAGTTTGGGGACTTCTAGATGCAAAGAACAAAAGATTAATAGCCATCTCATCCTGAAAAAAAAAACAACCCTTTTTTTTATTTTTTCACATGAAGAACTACTTGATCTAAAATTTCAAAACAGGGGTTCTCTTAATATACAATAAAACCATGCAGAGATTTATTTTCTGCTGTTTTTGCAAGCTGCCTATAATTTTCTTTCTGAAGTTTTGGTGAGCTTGCAACTGTTATGTTAGCAAAAAGATAGCTTGCAGTAGATGTGCACAGCCTGGGACTTCAGAGGGATCTCTTGCTATTTTTTATTTATCTCTGTCACATTTCACATCTAGCTTCATTCTTATAAAAATTAATACTTTCAGGAAGCATTAGTAGAAAGAATGCATGCTGGTTTATAGACTGGTTTATTTCGTAAATTCTGAAGTGACATTACCACATTGAGAAATCATATTTAAAAAGATAAATCCTTCATTTGGTTGCAATTAATTCTGGTAGCAGTTGAATGAAAGGAATCTTAATTCTCTTTCAACCTGGTTGTTTTGGTTATATTTCCTATTTTTGCTAGCTTGGACAGAAGAGGAAAGTAACTTATCAGAGCGAAGCTGTAATCAGTTTCTTCCAGCACTGAAGATTGGAAAGCCAACAGGTGGACAGTGCCTTGCCTTTCTCCAGCCTTCTCCTAGTAGTGCTGGGTAATTTGCATCTTCAGATGATAGGTCTACTGAAGCCAAGTTCTTCCCAACTTTCATTGCCACCTATGTTCTTCTGCTTCTGTGATAGTGTAGCACTGACTAAAAATATATTTCCTCTGAGACCTTAAAGCTGTTTGAAGCAACTTTGAGATGTGAAATTCCTTGCAGAGATATATGCTGAAGAATGACCTTGACCTCTGGTGAGTGAGGTTAATAGTCCTTCAAAAAATGTCCTCTCCTCCACACCCAAATCTGAGCCCTGTAGGGGTTAGTGGGCCACATTGCAAAGCTGACATTCCATGTACCTTTATTATTCAGTGCAATTTGCAGGGTTTTGCTTGTGAGCATAACATAGTTCCACACAACCTGTGCTTTTGTTGGCTTCATTATTGCCATCGCCACATAGGTGTGTGCAGCACAGTGCCGCTGTGTTTGGCTGAGAGAGTGTTCTGGATGTATTTTAGTTTCTGTCTCCACTGGAATTCAAGTGTGCTAGAGATAGACATGAAGGCTTGTATAGTGATCCTAGACATTAGCTTCTTATTTGATTAAATATTTGAAACTCAACTTGTCCAACTGTATCTGTTCAGGCAATTTGCAGTGTTGTTTTAGTGACTTTTTCAAGGGACTTTTATTCACAGAATCCGTTATGTTGGAAAAGACCTCTGAGATGGAGTCCAACTTATGGCTGAACACCTCTGTGTCAGCTACACCATGACACACAGTGTTTCCTTAAACACCTCTAGGGATGGTGACTCCACCACCTCCATGGATGGCCCATTCCAATATCTCATCATCCTATCACCCTTTCTGTGAAGAAATTCCTCCTAATGTCGAACCTAAACCTCCCCTGGTGCAGCTTAAGGTTGTGCCTTCTTGTCCTATTGCTAGTTGTCAGGAAGAAGAGACCAACCCCTACCTTGCTATAACCTCCTTTCAGGTAGTTTTAGAGAGTGAGAAGGTCTCCCCTGAGCCTTCTTTTTTCCAGGCTAAACAATCCCAGGTCCCTCAGCTGCTCCTCACAGGACTTGTGCTCTAGTCCCTTCACCAGCTTCACTGCCATTCTCTGGATCTGCTCCAGCACCTCAGTGTCCTTCCTCAATTGAAAGGCCCAGAACTGGACACAGCACTTGAGGTGCAGCCTCAACAATGCCAAGTACATGAACCAAGTACTTCACTCGTCCTGCTGGCCACACTGTTCTCGATACAGACCAGGATGGCATCGGTCTTCAGTCACACTTTTGTTTGATCTTTTTTTTCCATAATAAAGTATTTAAGACTTAGCAGCCTAGTGGTATGAAGTTTTGCTGCTGAGCACTAGCTGATGGTTCCTTGGTTTGCTTAGTCCAAAAATGCCAAGGAAGGGTAATTACTTAAAACACTTTTCCGTGTTCTGGTGCATACTCAAAACCAGGCTTGTCATTGCATGGCATTTAAAACATGTTAGGAAACTTGCCCTGAGAGAACCTAGAACAATTATTTTTGATATGTCATGGTAAGTGGCTGGCATTGATTGGCTGGGGAGGGGATATTAGAGCAACCATGATCTCTGTGCCATAGGACAAACAGGCACCCAGTGACCTAAGATTCACCTATTATCCCAAGAGCCCAGAGTACAGAAAAAAAGGAACTAAACATCAGTGTAACAGGGACAACTTTGCTGTTGAAGTAAAGCCAGGGAGTTTCCAGGCTATTAGGGGGCCCTCTTAGGGCAAGTAAATATTATACTGCCAGGATAAGAAAATCTCAATCAGTAGATTTGATGATCTTGGAGTTCTTTTTCATCTTTAATAGTTCTGTGATTTGATCTCTGGCTCCGCTCATTCTTCCAGTAGTGAATACACTGCCTTCCTCTCCAATTGCCTCTAAAAATGCCTTTACTCTCCCTGAAAGCAGCCCAGAGGTCTGGGGATAATATGCAACAGCTTGGTAACATTCAAATCTGGAAAAGACAGCTGCTTTTTTATGGGTCTGTGGATTCAGTGGGAGCAAGTGTAAATATAGCAGTTAATGTTCCCTCACGTCTCTGCTCGTCTAATGCCATCTGCTTTGTGTCCATTCATTCACACTGGTGCCAAAATGTATTTCTGGAACAGGTTATTTGTGCATCAGCAGACTTAATCCAAGATTGTTTGATGAGAATGAATATATAAACTGTACTGTATGGGTGGGCAGGTGAACTCTTAAGATTTAATGTAACTATTTATAATCAACCATTGCCAATAGTTGCTAATCCACAGGGTAATGGTAGCAGTCTGCTTCTTGTGGGGGTGCAGGAATAGGAGAAGCACTGTTGCAACTCAGGGATGACCTTATTCCTCTGAATCCTCTGTCCCTTTTCAGCAGCTGTGGCAACACCAAACTGAGAAGAGTTTATCAGAAATCAAATATTTGTAGAGCTGGGACCTACACACGGTGCAGGTGCTTTAAACCTCCCACTCACTGATCTGTCTTAATGTTTCAGGAGTGACAAATGTGTCAGGCAGGGTTATGTCCTTCTCTCTCTGTTTATGCACATTGTCCCTGTGGTGGTATCAGTGCATTATTAAATATGGAGCAGGGGATGTGTAGGCTCCGTTATATTCACACAAACATATTTATATCACATTGTCTGATTCTTTTTTTCAAGGTATTCTGTGTACAGGGTGTCTTGATTGCATTGTAATTGCAACCACCCAAGCAGTTGTACTAGCTGTCATTATTAAGGCTTAAACTATAACACTTAACACTAGCCATAGCTTTTGTGGCAATACAAATGTGAACTAGACTGGTCTGAGGCTTTGAAATACATGTTGTCTTCCAAATCCAGCTGTACCTGTGGAAAAAACCTCCATTCTCATCTTTTCACTCTCTTTTCCATCAGAGATTAGTCTTTCCCTTGTGATCTGCCAGCAGAATTGTTTGTGCAAGCCCTCCCTTTCTTGTTTCTAGGATAAGTCTGTTCAGTTAGTGTCGACCAAAGTTTAGCACATCAGTCTGATTTCATCAGACACTAGGTAGAAAGCTGGAAATGATATCTTGTGGAGAGGGAAGAATGGTAACTTGCAGCAGAGGGACACCATGGGCTTGTGAGGTAATGTCATCCAGCACAGGTGGATCTAGGAGCAGAGGTCTGCCCACAGCTGTCCACGTCTTTTTGGGAAGGTTATTCTCTTCCTGTGCACATGGATGACATGGCACTGTTTGATTACCTGTCAGCCTTGAGTGGAAATAGATACAACATTTGATGTTGATTATAGGCTCTAGCCTCACTGGTGTATAATCAGCATTTCCTCTGTAGACATTCTATCACTCCTGATTTCACAGTAACACGTGCAGGATTAGAGCATGTGTATCTGTTTATGTATGGATTGTCTGTTGCAGTAAATATGATTTAAGGTAGCCATGTAAGTTGTGTTCTTCTAAAGCACAATGTAGCATTATGAACTGTGTATGGTAGTGTTTAAAAAATGGTGTAAAATTCAAAGAAGACAACAGTAAATGTCTTCTATACATTTAAGTTACAGTTTTGAGCCTGGTGGTGGAGTTTTATTCTTTGTTGTGCAGAAAAAAGGGAAATCAGCACAGTCATATTTCAGGAAGCATTTATAGATTTGGTAGGTTCATTTTCTTCTGCTGAAACTGCAGCATAAATAACTACTTTCAGCACACTATTTTCCTTTGTAATTATGCAGAAGTAAACAGAAATACAATTCCCTCTAAAACTGAAGAGTAATTCTGTACCTTCTACATACTTTCATTTAGCTATTAGGAGAGACACAGGTATTAGAAATTCTTTGACTTCTGCTTTGAGAGACACACAGAGGGATCTTTATGTATTGTACACTTGGTCTCCTTTAAAGAGAAAAGAAACTTAAGAACAGTTTAAAAGCCTGTGTTACAACATGGGAATGCAACTTCTGGCATAGGAGTTATTTCCTGTTTTGTGGAAATAAGGATCTGGCTTCTTTTCTGGTTCTTGAAGCTGATCCAAGATTGAACTGTTTTTCCTTTGCTTAGCTGAGAAAATAATTTTCTCTTTGTGCTGTGTTTCCTCTGCCATCAGATTCACAAGACATGATATACAGTGAATTTGCAGATTACATTTCTTCAGAGTAGATTGCTTAGCTACCTCTATCACGCTTCTGCGTCTCTTAGTGCAGTCATTTGCTCTGCCTGCGCCCACAGTGTTACCACCTGGGTAGAAGAGAGTTCTTTTCACCAACTTCTGCCATGTGGAACCACCTTCTTTTATCTCCCAAGTTCATTAGGTCTGCATAGTTATTAAAATATTTCCTGAAATTGCAACTGTGTTCTTTCACCTTTTACTCTGTTTGGACATATTTCAGTATGGGACTCAAAGCCCCATCCAACCTGGCCTTGAACCCTTCCAATGATGGGGCTTTCCAAACTTCTTTGAGCAACTCGTGCCAGCGTCTCACTGCCTTCATAAAAAATATTTCTTCCTTATGTCTAGTCTACATCAATACTGTATAAAATAAAGTATTATCAGAAGGTTTCAGAAAGACAGAAACCTGTAACCTCATAGCTACCTTCTTCCTATTGAGGAAAGACTGTTGTCAGCCTCTGGTTTTGTAGCTTATTTTAAAGGCGTTTCCACCAGCATATCACTGCTGTTTCACTCACCCGTGTGTATAAATACAATGTCACAGTCTCAGAATGGCTGAGTGTGGAGGACCGCCCATCCAAGCACACTCCGCAGGCAGGGTCAGCCAGAGCTGGATGCCCTGGACTGTTTCCTTTTGAGTTTGAAATGTGCAAAAGACACATGAGCATTGCACAGCTTGTCTGGGCAACCTGTTGTGAAGTTTGACTACCTAAGTACACTCACTGTCAGGATGCTTTTCTTAAGCCTCAGTGCCATTCCTGTGTACTCTGGAGTATGCTTAGCAGTTGAACATTTTGCATTTACCCATTCCAGTTGCCCAAAGAAGCTGTGGATGGCTTTGAGCAACCTGGTTTAGTGGGAGGTTCCCTGCCCATGAGAGCAGGGCACTGGAGCTAGATAATCTTTAAGGTCTCTTCCCACCCTAACCATTCTGTGATTCTGCGATTGTCCTGGAAAAGCTGAGAGAGCACTGTTCTACAACTGAACGCCACAGCATGGATTTCCTAACTTGTTCTGGCTCCAAGAGATTTTTAGCACAGTTTCTGCTGCTTTATGGTTTACTGAAAACATGATTTTTTAAGATATAACATTCATATGTCTCATGCTCTGGTGCTTCCTCTGTATTAATATCTCTTAAAATGCTTGAAAATGTGGAGTTTATGTTTGTTCATTATCCAGAGGTCTTAGCAACTTCTCCCTCTGTGGAAAACTTAAGGGGGCAGAGGGCTGAGATGCACTGAATACTCTGTGATAGAATAAGATTAAAATGTTCAGAAATAATTGAGAGGAAATGAATAAACAATGTCTCCTGTCATAGAAGTAAGGATGGTGGAGTGCATTCTTAATGATGGATTAATACCAGTACCCTGAGTGCTTTTAAGTAGGTGACAATGTGCTGAAGTAAGGTCAATAAAAAATCTGATTGGAGAACTGACCTTTTTTCTGAATTTAGTGATAAACCTTAGTTTGTAAATGAGATAACAGTTTGGCACGTTATTTTTCTTTCAAAGTGCACTCAATAGCAGTGAAATACTGGATTTGCAGACTTTGCTGAAAGCATTGCTGCCAGAGCTGGAAGAGGCCAGTAGTTGTCTGTCTTGCACCAAAAGTATCCTAAAAGATGGAGAATTGGGGGAAAATCACTTAGTCCCACTTTCCCAACTTATTCATTTATTATGTAGAATATAAAGTTTACTGCTGTTTAGTGAGCCAACTGCATCTACAGTAACAGTATAATAAAGAAATATTTTATAGGCTTCATAATGAGCTTTGGATAAGGTGAAACTTTGTAAGTGGTTTGGTTTCAGTTGGTTTTGTTCTCAAATATTTTCATGGTTTGCAGGTATTTTTTAAACAGTATGAATTTTTTTAGTTGTTGGCTATGTCAGCTGAAGAGGTGATCTAATGTGCTCTTTTCATTCACGTCAGTAGTTAATATGACTACAGACATTGCAACTTTCTAATAGGGTATTGCTGTTAGTGCTGGAGTAGCGAGAGTGTTCAAGACGTGAGATTGCATGATTTTTCTTCCTGTTTTTAACCAAGAATTGTTAATGTAATGTCCCATTGATGCCTTGTGGACATGTTTTCTAGACACAAACCTTTTGTATGACTGATTTTCTGAGAAGCCTCTTAGATATGTTAAAAATTGCAGTATTTTTTTCACTCTTAGACATTGGACACAGGCTCCAAAATGAATGTTTTAATTCTGTTTTACCTTCTGTTCTGAACCCTCAGTGATTTTTCATGCTTTCATGCAATTCCTTCTGGTTGATGATGTTTCAAACGTTCTTTAGTCACAGTATTAAGTAGAGTGATGATTGAGGACCAGCTGTGAAAATCCGAAGGGGTAATTGATAGTAGTTTGAATCTTCACTTAAGTGATTGTTCAAAGGTCTTGGAGAGAACAAAGGGGAAGTGTTTATCTCAGGTGTTTTCTTGGCTGTTTGTCATTGGGTAGGAGAAACAGGTTATATATTTTCAGAAGATGGTTGTGTAACCAGGTAGTCTTTTTTCTTGTTCTTTTTTTTTTTTTCCTTTCTTTTGTGCCTTTCAGTGATGGCACCTGTCTATCTGTTTTTCAGTCTTTGTATTCAATCGCAAAAAATACGGAAGCAATCTCCTTGGCAGATAAGAATCTGGGTGTGTGATTGTGTTTCCAGTCGGCTAAGTTGACTTTCTGAGTTAGTATCCTGCAGGTCCTGATGAAAGCTAAACAAAACCAAAGCCATACAGGAGAAACTGCTGCATGCATGTGACCAAGAACAAATGAGTTAGGACAGCAGAAATCCTGTAGGTCTTTTGTATTTGATAGATAATTCCTTTTAAATAGCTGTTACACAGCTGACCTAGTCCACTAAAGAGAAGAGGTACCTCATTTGCTGTCTTCTGATGATATACAAGTATTTGTCTTCTTTCCTCGGGTAGGATTTTGTTTCCTGGTCATTTTATAATATAAGGCATTTTTCTTTATGTCTTGGAAACTTTCACTGTGACTTTGCAATCAGGATTTGACTTATAGTGACAGGACTGTTCAAATTAACTAATATTCGGACAAAACAAGGGAACATGTCAAAGATTTAATCTAAGGTAGTTTGAAAATACTATCAAATAGCCTTTTAAGTTAGATGGGATGAATACTTTGTGCTTTGTTATTCTGCAGAAAAAGAAGGTTTTATATGTAGTTCAGCAACACTTGCAGTGCTTGAGCTTGGGAAAAGAAAGCTTGGGAATTTTTAGGAGACATGTAGAAAAGAGAGGGGCAGGTAACACTGCTCTCAAATATAGTCTTTGTTTTCTGGTTGCATTAGTGTGTTATTGAGTAAAAAGTTTATTATAATATATAATTTATGTTGAAACATCTTTGTTTTACCTGCACTGTCACGACTAATCAGAGTATTTGTTTTGCTTCCTTTTATAGGTTGCATTTCTGAAGATGTGAAGAATGAAGATACAGTTGAAAACTACTGTCAAATTTATTTTCAACAGAAATATGTACCGATATCTTCCAGTGGTGTGACTTCTAGAAAAAAATCCACTGGCAATCCAAAAGAAAATGGATGTGTGGTGCATATTCTTCCTGTCTGAATGTGTTTCAAAACCAGAGTTGACTGTTGTATCCAGTAGATTCTTAGATGTCATTCTAAGTGTGACAGACCTGTCACTCTTCTGACATCCAGCTGGGATAACCGTTGTGATGTCTTCGTTGCCAAAAGGAAATTCTCTGTATCTTGTACTACCTTTATCAGTGTTTGATAGCTGTGTTTATATCCTTAAGAAAGTTCACAATTGGTATCAAATATTTTAAAATATGTGATATCATTGATACTAATATAAATTCTTTACTTCCTTTGTTTTGGTGATGTCAGAGGTCCAACTTTAAAACAAACTTTAGTTTTTGTAAAACTTACATGTATACTGTTTCTTCATTGAGGTTTACCTTTCTGCTTGTGAGGGGAGGCAACTTCTGTATTCCTACCCCATTTATAGGTTTGCTTTAAACTGATCATGTGTTGGAGGATCAAGGTTTTATAGTTACTTGGAATAATTATTCCTTCAGCTTCAAAATAGAGCCAAGTGTGTGAAAACTGACCCTGCAGAAACTGCCGGAGGTGAAAGATATTTGTAGAAAGTCAATACAGCTGCTCTAGATTGTTCTCTGTTGTGGATCTCAGCTGTCTTCCATGGAAGCGATAACATATTTACATGGGACATGAAAGCTGTTACCGTTTTTTGTTTTGGAGTGGATTACTTAGCTGACAGCAATTTTTGCCTTCCCTTGTCCAGAGGGGAACAGGCTGGCCTTAGTTCGTAGGCCAAAGATCAGAAAAGAAGCCTCCTGGAATTTTTGCCTGAATTCCTGCTCATTGAGATGGACTGCTCGTGAGTTAGAAGGAGGTGGTCCTTTAATATCAACCATCTCTCTTATCCCAGATATCCCAGGCACTTCCAGTGTCTTATCCCACATCTGCCTTACCTATCTGCAGTTTTCCTTAAACAGCTGCTCTAAGCAAAACAGTTAGGTACTGGAACAATTCATTTGACCTAATGTAACAATTCTTGTGTTCTCAAAATGCATACAAAAAGGTATCCAAACAGAAAAAAAGAAATGGAAAAAAAAAGAGAGAGAGAGAGAAAAAAGAAAAATAGCCTGTTTATGAGGCCTGGCTTGTTCAAACTCCATCTTTAAACTATTACAATAAAAAGATGCTACCTTTGTGGAAAACAGCAATATTTTGGGAAAGTGAATTCAAGAGGGAATATTCTTGCTGAATTTTTGAATTTCAAGGAAAGTTAATATGCCCTTTAGTCATTAAGTGATCCTAATGTAAGAAGTGACCCTACAAAGTGTCAGACACCTGGGTTTTACACATCCAAACACAGGTAGTTGAGGCCTCCCAGCACTCAGTTGGGATATAATTTTTCTGTTATTATTTTAGCTTTCGGTATTGAAAGAAGACAAACATTATTATAAATGTTGTATTCAGGGATTAAATTATCTAACGCCAAGATATTTTGCTATGCACCAATGTTTAGTCATTTTATGAATAAAATATTTTTTCTAAATTAGTTTATTGTTTGTTCTGCTTAATTTCTGTGACAGTTTCAGCTTCCCAGAGTATGACTGAGCAATTTGCAGAAGGAAGTAATTCATATAACATCAAAATACTTCAATCTTAAAATCTTTTTCGGCCTCTTTAAATTACTCCTTTTATTGTTTTGCATATATGGAGTAATCTTAGGTCAGGCTTTTGAGGTTCAGTCTCTGTAATGTCCTGCCTCATTTGGTATTGTGGCCCCAAAGAGTTAGTCTACCTCTGGTAACATACATGGCTCCAGAATAATGAGGGCAGACATTCCATTGCGACTATTTTATTGGAACATGGCCTTCCAGAGATGAAAGGCAAATCCACCCAATCCAGCTTGGTCTGTTTCTCACAAGTAGGAGTTAATGGCTCCCATCATGCAACTACAATCAGTGCTGCGGCAGGCTCAGGATGGAAATCCTGGGTGAGAGCCAAGCCCAGTGTGTACACTTAAAACATGGAATTTCTTGGCAGCTTGTCCTCTGCCTATGTATGTTTAAAGCTTTTCCTGGTTCTTTTTTACCCTGTGAGGGAGTTAACATCCTTCATGGCAGCATGTTGTGCTGCTGTGCTTTGGATTTGTGGCTCCAGCAGTGCTGGTAGCACACCAGTGTTTTGACTACAGCTGAACTTTGTCTCATTTCCCACCTCTGCCCACCTCTCCCAGTAAACATGCTGAAGGTGGGCAAGAAGTTAGGAGGGGGGACACAGAAGGGACTGCTGACTTGAACTGACCAAAGGGATATTCTGGAGGTAGAGGAAGAAAGCGGGAGAGGGGTGTCTACCAAGGTGTTGGTTGCTCACCGAGCAGTTGAGCATTGTTCTGTTTGTGCAAGGTGATGAGTTACTGCCTTTGCATTACTTGGTTTCATTTTTTTGTTGTTGGGTTTTTTGTTTGTTTGGGGTTTTGTTTGTTTGTTTTTAATTTCCTTCACATATTAAACTGTCTTTCAACCCACAGTTTTTCTTGCTTTTTTTCTTCCTGTTCTTTGCCTCATCTTGCTGGTGGAAGAATGAACATGCTGGATGGGTCCTCATCTGCTGGCCAGGGTTGATCCACCACAGTTGGAAGTAGAATTTGTGAAATCCCCAAAAGAAAAAGAGTAAAACTCTGTTCCAGCTGCCCTCCAATTTGAGGACATTTTTTTCCCACAGTCTCCCAATGGCTACAGTTGTCTGTGTCTATAGGAGGGGCAGGGCAGATTGATGCACTTGGTGTTTCCCTTTCCTTGGTTCTACCTCTGAGACCTCCATTGACATTTAACTGTTGAAATTATTGGAAACATATCAGACCACATGTGATAATATATAATTGATAATATATAACTGATGTGTTTCCATTTGAAAATATAGTTCTTTGACCATGTTCAGAAAAGAACTGGTCTTGTGCTCTTCCAGGTACCAGGCAATGCATTAGTCAGAACTCCTGCTTCTGAAGACAAGTGTATTGGCTTTTCCCCCTCCCCACTCCTATTTATTATGTCACCTTTCCTTTTAAGCCAGTAGTGGATTTGAGGTATGACAGCTTCATTTGACATTCTAACTTCTTTATAAAAGCAAAATTTGGCCTTTTTTCTCTTTGCAGTGAACTGTGGGCTCTCATAAAAAATGGACTTAGGTTCACTAAAACTGTCAAGTTCCCCTCAAGGCTTCTTCCTTGATCTTTGCCTATCTGCTCCTGTCTCTATTTCTCTCTCTGTTGAATAGCATGATACTTAGTTTTGCTGTTTGCTTGTTGACATCAGCGTCTGGAAAAGTAGTGTAAATACAAAGCATAATTAGTTACTTTCTTTGTTATTTTCTTTGCATCCCGAGTTAGTAGTCTAAATACCGTGTTTGGATACATCCATAACAGAAAGCTTGTTTAGTTTTGAAGTGTGCAGACAGAATCTCCATGCAGATGGAAAAGCATGCACCAAGATAGGGGTTGGTTTAGAAGCTGTGCTCTTACAAAATGGTTGGTCCTTCTTGTTGTTTACCCTCTCTCCACAGCATTTTTTATCTGTTACAGTCTGTTCTTCACTGCAAAAAGTGCTTTAATTTTTGCTTTCTGTAATGCCAAGCATGGTGCTAGTCCCGAAGTAATAATAATTAATCAATGACATTAAGAAGTCCCCAACTTGCATTAACTGAGACAGATGTGCATCCTTTCCTAATGCGAAGTTATGAAATAGTGTATGGCACCAAGAAGATATTAAAAATGATGGCTTTAATTCTACTATGCCATGGGATTATAAAGCTGGTTCTTGGTGTGGTGCAGAAAACATGCCTGTCTGCCAGACCGGTACTGTACTCGCCATTAGCAACAACAGACAACAGTTTTGTTTCGGCCATTAACGGGTCACAGGACGATTATATTTGTGGAGGGCTTGCTACTTCTTTTAAGCAAGTGTGACCATTTAACTGGAATGGTTAAATTGGCATATCAAACTGAGTCCCAGTGGGGTTATTTTGATTACAAAATTAGTGTGGCTTTCTAGCTTGATTTAAATCCCTGCTAGAGCAGGTTAGGGTAAACTGAATAATAAAAATAAATGAGTTAATCAGAGAGCTATACTGGTCTTTCCTGTGAGTTGAAGGGCAAGTTCTAGATTATCTGCATCGAGTAACCCTGTCTTTTGAAAGTGCTTCATTTTGTCCATTCAGAGCATGCTGAACTGCCTCACAGGAGACACCATCGAGCATTTGATGATGTTCACAGAATATCAGGAATTCTGCAGGTCCACATGCAAATGGCTCAGTAGCAAGATTTGTGTCTTTCAATACCTGATTGTGACATTAAAGCATGACATTTTTCTTACTGTGGACAGCAATGGCTGTGTTCAGATCCCATGGTTCTGTGTGTCAGCTGTGTTTGCTTAAACGTGGCAGTAATGGTCTCACTGCCACATGCTTCATTCTCATCCAATCATCTTACACATGGATTGTACAGGTCTGTACCAGCAACAAGGTCATTTGCTCAGCAGTGAAGCTGGGAATAAAGTCCGTGATGTTTCCCGTGTTCCACAGACGAAGGGCAGACCATCAAGTACAATAAAGCTGATGAAGCTGTCCTGACTCTAATGGAGCCATTGCTAATTTGCATCAGCTAATGACGTTCAGTGTAATAGGAGGGAGATGCAACCTCTTGTCTTCCTTTGTCAGTCCCACTCCAGAACATAGAATCGAGTTGGTGCACATACAGAAATGGGTCTGATTATGTCTGAGAAAGACCACATCTGGACATACATGAGTCGGTTGCCATCACTGTGCCATCCTAGTGGGAGGGCTCAGCACAGCTCACAAGTGAAAATGCAGAGGAAGGACATGGGCTGTAAAACAAGAGAAAGAAATTCAGTCAGTGCTTTCTCAGCTCTGAATGATGTAGTCCTAGATTAATAAGCTTACTGAGTATATCCATGATGCAACAGCTCTGCTCTCAATTTCTTTGTCAACTTTGTCAGAAGTTGCTAGTTTCTATCTGTGACTAATGGGAAGCATGACATGCAATAATCCAGTTGTATGGTTAGTGTAGGCTGTTTGCTCAGATTACTTGACTTGTCCTTTACCACACTTTGATTTATGTGGACATAATATGAAAAGGGCAAGAACAGTCCTTTGAGTTTTGAAAGAAAACGGAGGTATGGGACAATTTACAACTTGTGCTTTGTTGCTGTAAAGAGGTTTTGTGAATTTGTTGGAATAAATATTCTCAAACACTTGAGGCAAGATGAAAGCACACTAAATTAAGAGTGCCTTTTAAATTTATGGCTATTGGGAAGAAGATATGAGTTGCTGTTTTAGTTGATTCACAGTAATTATTGAGATCATATTTTGTGGTTGAGATGCACAAAAATAGCTTGACTGTTGCAGCCTCTTATCTCAAGAGTACAAAGAGCAGTGTCTGTTCCGATCCAGCAAACACAGCTCCACCAGTGCGGGCAGTTCTCCACGTAGGTAAGTAAACAAGGCAAGAGCAAGCCCCACAGAGGACAGGGAACTCAGCATGACAGAGAGCTCTGTAAGATGCTAAGAGGGAAAATGCATTAACAACATGCCTGAAGGAAACTTTTTTTCCTATCCTTCAAAGTGCTGTTTAGATTACAACAGACATATAAAGAAACATCTTGGTAAGCTGGGGATTTTGGAATTGGCACCATAATTTATGAATGAAAACATATTGTCTGGCCTGTTGGTTTTTTTCAATGATAACATGAACTGAAAAGAACATCTTGTACAGTAATGCTGATTTAGTTTGCAAATATTTCTGATTACCTGTGGATTTATTAGTGTACGTGTTACAATCTATACCTCTTCCTCTACTAGATTTTGACACTTGCTCAGCGAGATTAACCATTTACACAAAAGTACATTAGCTTTCCCCAAATGTAGAAAATTTTTGTTTGAAGTAGAAAGTAGATGCAATTTGTTATAGTTACCAGAAGACTAGTAAGTAAGTAAAAATTACCTCATATGGGCTATTTGTTTTGCAGTGTATCATTTCACATTTTAGACTGGATTTTTGTCTCTTACTCTACTAGTCATGTGTTACATGATTAGTATTAATAATTTTTATTTTGACCATAGAAAATAATTTTTAAGCATTTTCAAAAGAGATGGACTTCAGAACCTCCAAGACTTTTCCATCCTTTAAGCCTAATCTCCTGTTATAGCTGTCACTCTTCCACATGGTTTTCTCTCATATGACTACAGTCATATCCTGAAACACCCTAAATTTAATCAGGTTTGGGGGGAGAGGGTGGGTGGGTTTCTGTCCTTGTATCCTTACTGGAAACCTGACCCAGAGTCTCACTCTTCTGATGGGAATCTTCTGATTCCTGGGATAAGTGTATCCCTGGCTAATTTCCACACATTTGCTGTTGTGCCTACAGCATTCCTAAGTATAGGTAGCTTTCTTCCTGAGTTCTTAAACCCCTGCTTTGGGAACAATCTTATCTCCTCAGTGTTACTTTTATTAATGATTTCTTTCTCAAAGACATACTTCGCATTCTACCAAATTCTGTGTCTGTGCCCATTTGAATCAGTCTCCCTTGTTCAGGAGTGAGGAAATTGTGCACAAAGCATGCATCTTAGCCAAAAGGTATTAATACTTTCTTACTTCTTTTGGAAACACCTCTCCATGCATTGGTTAGTGCTTCTCTTTTCTTTTTTTTTTTCAATTCTACAGGACACTGGTGGTTCATAGCAAACAGTCCAGCTCTTCATTGCTTCCCTTTCTAACTGCGGAGACCCAAAGAATGCCATTATTCTCTGGCAGAAAAATCCAATTATTTCATAAGTGCATGACCTCGTGCTGTGTGTTTGATCCTGTCCTTAGTTTTTCTGATCCTCATCTTTATTTATGATGCTTCTGACTGTCACATCAGTAAATGTTCTTAAAACATTTCTAGTGGACCGTGTCACTGTGCTCTGGTCACTGGTGAAAATGTTTAATAAGATCAGCTTATAGGCAGAACTACTATTCCCTCAAGCCAGTTATTTCTCCTTCTGGTTTCTGCTGAGAATTTGAACCTTGGAAATTCATTTCAGACCTCAGCAGGAGTCAGGATCTCAGTGCTGTCATCCTGAGCCCTGTGCCAGTCCTGATCTATGAAACAGGTTCACCCCTTCATCTGTTACTGACACTCAGTGGGGCATACATGTTCCTGACCATACATGTAAGAAAAATGTTCTAGTGAATGCAGTCTGCCTTGGTCTGTGATAAACAGGTGTTGGTGTATTATATATTTCAATTATTTGGTAAAAATTGCAGATTATCCCATTCTTATTTAGTACTCTCTGTTGCTGGTTCATTCAATTTTTTTTTTTTTGGGGGGGGATGTGTGTGTCCCTACTGAATTCTGAAGTGCTTTGCTAATTTTAGTGTTTGGTACAAAGAGAATGTGATTCTAGTGACCAAATGTGAAAACACAGTGTTATGCCCTGTCCCTTCTGCTGTGAGTACCAAACACTGCCTGATGATAAACTGAAATCAAATCGTAGTAGTTGGAGCAAGACATTGGTCAAATTTCAGTATTGTTAATGGAAAGTGTTGCTACCCTGAGCTTTGATAGCTATGTGGCTATAGACAAGGCCTGAGAGATTCAAACTTTCCCTGCTTGAATGTGCAAACTTTCAAAGATATGTTTGACAGACCTCTGACAGATTTGTGCTTTGGTTTTTCCATACATAATGTTATTTATATCCTGGGCTAATAATAATGCACTATATCCTATGTATATATATATTTTTTTTTTTTAATTAGTATTTATTTATTTGTTTATTTACCACAAACTCTGCAGATCCGTCATTCTATGTGATGGGAGTTTGTCATCACTTTATTGTCAGAGCATTTTGAAACCAGACTTGCCTATCTCGCATTGGCCTTATCAGCCATCAGCGCGCTCGCAGCAAGTGTGGGTAAAACCCTCCCAAATCTTCGTTTTCAAAGTCTAGCCATGATGATGGAGTGTCAGAGCAGCTTTGTGAGTTCTGTAACACAGGTAGCACCTCTCAAGTGTGACCTACTCTTTCCCTCTGCAGAAAGGAGGTGCAAAATGCCTGTCGTCTTGATATTGTGGGGATGAGCATGGAGCCATTGCCTGCTTATTTTAAATGTATGACCTGCTTGATGACTCTGATAGAAGAGGCTGGTGACGGAATTGTTCCTGGGAGGGAAGGTGTTTGGGTCTGCCATGGTCCAGAGTTTCTGTGTAAGGGCCCTCTATAAGTGAAGAGGACACAGTGAAAAGTTTTTCTCTTGTGAGAAGTGTATAGCAATCCTGGTTTTCAGGTACCTCGAAGAAAGGGCTTTGGAATCATGGACTTGATTCAAGTCTCCATGTGATGGCAGCACAGCCAGCCAGTGCTTGGTCATTGACATATTTATTTAAGTCTAGTTGGAAGGAATGTTTTTATCATCAAGGTGTGTTTAAAAACATTGACTATCCACTGCATGATTTTGACCCTCTCACTAGTGTGTTGGAACATGCGTGTTGCAGGTTCACACAATGTTAGTGTTTCTAAGGTGCAGGCTACATTGATCAGCCAAAGGCTGGTTGGTCTGTCACCATGATGTTCTGTGTTCCTCTGCCTTCCACCACCACCTGGAAATGTTTTGTCTTGCTTAAGTCCATTTCAAGTAGCAGTTCGTGTCAAGTCAGCATTGTTCAAGCATAAGCTTGCTAGTGGAAGTGGCCTGGCTTTATGAGGGGAAGGATGGATGAATGAGCAGTCTGCGGCAACTTTGTCTGATTAGCAATGTGGTTTATGGTCTTTATTACCCTAATGCATGCACAACAAATGCACAGGAATGCCATAGGTACAGCTGCAGAGGGTAACCCAAGCTATTATTAGTTATTCATTTAATATGATACTCTAATCAAAGATGATACAGTAATGCACAAAAGAACACATGCAAATTTATGTTTGGTATTTTCTGCCATGCAGGTCTTTGTCACATAATCTAAACATGGGTTTAAGGTTTAGCTGATGTATATGAAAAGGTTTTTTATTAGTTAGAGGAAGGCATTAAGGAATCTTGATATCGTCGTATGTTTAGACACAGACTTCAGTGCAACTGCAGGGACTGCGCTCGCTACTTTCAAATAGCAGCATCTCGTGCATCTGATTTCATGAAGAATTCAAGATCAAAGGTAACATTAAAGCAGTCTTAATACTGACATAATTTGTTGATAATAAAGCACAATTTGGACTTCTTATCCTTCCAAAGAAATGGTGTTGCACACAGTGCGAAATTCTGGTAATTTCATTTTCCTGTAATTCCTAAAGAGAATAATAGACTAGTAGCAATGCACCAGGGCATTTTTTTAAGGAAATTGAAGTCCATCTTCACTAGTTTTACTAGATAGCTTTTCTCTTTCCATGTTGTTTTTCAGAATTGCATTGCTCACTTCAGCAAAAGACAATTTTGTTAAATGTATTCCCAAATGCACTGATGAAGTTATAACTGTTTGGCAAAGGCTTGGAGACAAAGATGCTGCCATGAAAAATGAGTCTTGTCAACAGAAAACTGATTTGTGATCACAGAATTTGGACAACGTGGTCAATGTTGTATTATCTGTTTGTCTCCCATTTTCAGGCGTATCCACTATTCTGAGGGAATTGTTACATGTCAGGAGCATCTATACGGACTCTGTCAACCCTTATTCACTGTCATATTATATCAGAACAGAGACTTTTTCCATCTTTCAGCACTATGGCTTCTGACCAGTGTAACTGGATATTCTGGGGCTTTGTGGCTGGCACTGTGGGATTTGGACACTTTATTCTTTTTTTTTTTTTTTTTTGTGCATCCATCCTGTCTTTAGCTTTATATTTCATCTATGCTTACAAAATGGGAGAAAAGCAGAAAAGTACAGTCCAGTCTTGAAAGAGATGTTATAAGGAGAAACGTGTTAAAAGACTAAGTTTTAGGATAAGTAGTCAAGGAGTTAGATAAAATATGGACCAGCTAAAGACTGTTTCTAAAAGAAGGTGTGTGGCATTTGAGCACATAAGTGAAAAGCTGTTGCCCCCAGTGTCTGCTCAGAGATCATATTATTTCCTTCTCTTTACTGGTAATGCATTTATCCTGTCTGTGATTTATGTAGCTGGGAAAAAGAACTGAAGCACTTGCACAGGGGAGATGGGTAAGTGCTCGTATGGGTTCCTTCTGTGCCAGAACTGTTAGAAGCTAAATCTTCATATCTTTGACCCATAGGATAGTGTTTCTAAAGAGGATGACTTAAACCTGCTTGTATTTATTTATTAGTTTCAGTGCTGTGGTATTTCTATGCTGTTTAACAGCTGATATATTCTCATGTTTTTCAGTATCCCAGGGTGTTTATTGTAGCTGCAATAGTCCTTTCTTAAGATCAGCAGAGTTGCTGAGCTTCTGCAGCAAACAAAGACAGCAGGTTCATTTTAGTAATGAGCCAATAGTTTATGTGAGTCTAGGAAATTCTGCTTTTTATTAAGCTGCAGCAGCTTATTTATACTCTCACAGAGTTGTTATTAATATAATATCCAGTCCTCTTAAAATGTGCACTGCTTGTTTTATCCTAATCCATCTGTTTGAAAAACAGCAAGTTAAATGGGCTACACAGTATGTGTGTTGCTTTGATCACAGATTTGGAATCTCCTGCCTCATAAAAAGCAGCAAGGATTAGCCTTAAAGATATAACTCCAGTCTAATACCCAGATCTAACATTTGCTTCATAAAAGGGGTAACAATTATGTATCTGCAGGGTATTCTGGGAGACCCCTTTTCCGAAGTAGAAAAGCTGCATTTCAGATGCTCAGATAAATTGTTGGGGGTGTCCCTTCTTTTACAGGTAGCTGCTAAGACCTAAGAGGGATGCTGTCTCTCCTTGTTGTCGCTGCCTGAAGCACATGAGGTGACACTTCTCAAGTATGTGCTATTTTTGTATAATCTGAGTTTCATCATATTAGTTGAGCTGAACATCCTATAGGTCATTAGGAACGGTATGTAATATAGGAAGGTTTAACAGAGGTGCAGGCAAGAAATGTCCTGTCTCTCATATAGACGGTATAAGACAAAATGTCACATACCTGCTGATGTTCCTTTTCTACTTGAGTATCCAGCAAGACAAACAGCACCTGAAGAGTAAGGCAGGGTCCAACAGCAAATATTACATGAAACTGTCTCAAAAGCTAAAAGCTGAACTCTTCCAGTGAGCCCTGATGACTGGCTGCATTCTCACTAAAACTCTGCTTTTTCCAGGCTTTTTCCTTTCATGCTGTTAATGCACCATGCAAAAACTCTGATGGCTGTGCAACCCGTATCTCTCAGTAGGAGTGCAGCCCTCTAACCTCTGAAAGTAACACTCTCCATGTCCTGCATGTAACAGAGCCAAACATAACATCCCCTTCTCTCTGGAACAGGAAAATTCTGCCAGAATTCCTCTCCTGTGCAACCACTGCAAAAGCAGTTTAAATACATCAGAAGGAGACTCACTGAAAAAGCTGCGAGCAGGTTCTAATTTCCAGCACCCTTGTTCAACTCAGGCATTTAAAAGGCCCATGAGCAGAAGTCAGTGCAGATGAGTCCGACCTCCTGCAGATCGTCACTCGTGTAGGTGTTAGTGTTGAGCATTTTCCCACCCCCTGGAATGCAGGCAAGCTTTTGCTTTGCAAAGTTCCGTGTTGTAGTTAATCTGAAGTCCCCTGGTCGAGGGCTCATGCGATCAGAGGTGAAGCTGAGCTTCCAGGCCAGCACGTTGGAGGTATGGATGGTATGTGCTCCTAAGAGGAGCCTTTCTAACTCTTCCTGCTGGGAAGGTGGGCAAGGAAATGAATAAACATGGATCTTATTGTGTCTTTTTAAAAATAGGAGTTTAAATTAAAAAAACACACGCTTAGGAAAGAGTAATGGAGCCGTGCACTCCTTAAAGACTGAAACAAACATGAACTGTTGCAAAACACTTCTTGCGAGCTTTGTAAGTCAGAAAATTAAAAAGAAAACTACATAAAAACTTTCATTAAAATATTAATAATTTCACAGTAAGGTAAGGAAATTCCAATTAGAAAACTATTCAGTGTCAGAGGGGCAGCACTGAATGCTGTTGGATGTCTGAGCCCCCAGCTGACAAATGGTTTCTAATTTGGGGCCAAATTAAACTCTCATTTATGCTGGCTTGTGTCCCTAGGAACTCTTTTCACTTCATCAGGGCACTTGAGTCTTACCCCTATGTAGCTGAGACCAAAAATGAGCCCTTATGAAGCTTTTTGCTACTGAGAATTCTTTCAGAGCCTCATCATTATTTAAGTTCTTTCCTGAATAATGAGCAGGCAGAGACAGTAGGGAAAAGACTGGCAGGCCTGGATGTGCTATTATAAAACAATAAAACTTGATGATTCTGACTCTAGTATAGGTAATGCTCTTTAAGTTAGTCCTTCTTGTTTACCTCCCACATTTAAATCCATTAAACATTGGGAATCCAGAAACGCCAGCTTATTAAGGGGTTGAGTGAACCTGATTTAAGCATATAGCGCTGTGTTATTCATGTGAAGGCTTTTCAAAATTGCCTTTCAATGACTTCTTTACAAGCCTAAGTAAAACAGATCTTTACAGCTTTTACAGGACATTTGTGTAGTAGATATGTTACATGTGAGTGTGACCTTCAAGCACTAGCTGTTATGGGCACATCTCTTGTGGTTAGCATGATAAATGGTGTTACACTGCCTAATTAAATCAATATATCTCATTAATGTCTTGCAGTTTCTGAATTTCTTGTCACTTTCTACTCCCATAGAACACTTTCTGTATCTGCTCTTCTCAGAATGATGTGCATTTTTTTCACTCTTTCTCAGCAGAGATACAACAATTCCACCTGAAAGTAAGTTTGAGAAGTATATTTAGTACATCCAATAAGAGAACAGTTGAAAGGTAACCAGTAGCACCTCCTGCTACACCATTACATTTATTTTCACCCTTTCACAAATGAAGGCCCTTCTGCATCTTTTGGACTTAAGTTACAAGATAAACAATGCAAATTACTTTTTTTTATTATTATTTAATGTGTTGGGAATTGTGTTAATGCAGGGAGAGAACAGATGCTGAGAGATGTCACATGAAAAAATGTAAAGAATCCTACAAGGATTTTCAGTCCCTTGCAGCACTGACAAGGATCAGAGTGAGGAATAGGGCAAAGAATATTGTCCCCATGCCTATTGTGTGTCTGTCTCTATGCTTCCACATAATAGAAATCCTTTTCTGAACACTGCTTGACTTTTGTCATATAATAAATACCTAATAAAAGAAGTTTAAAACCTTTCAAAAATAAAAAGATATTCCTTTGTTTTCCACAAAATCAATACCCTAAGTATCTCTTGGAATATTTAATTCTCTCACTTATTTTTCAATTTTTTTCTCCCTAGTAAATCGTGTTTTCAATGCAACCTCAGAAAAGAAACAAAAATGATAAAGTTTTGAGATTTTGTGCACTCTTTAAATTTTTTTCCCCTTTCTCTTCAATCATTATTTCCAATTTTTTTTTTTCTTAGATCAAATAGAAGGGAAGACACGAGAAGAAACTTCTGCAGTTAAACATTTCTCTGGAAAGACTTGAAACAAGCACTTTTCTACAACAACTAACCAAGCAAAAAAACCAAAATGAACAACAGCCGATGTTTTAGCCAAGCCTAGCAGCAGCCTATGTCTGGATAGCTTGTTATGATTCCAGTGCATGTTTTAATAGGGGGAAAAGCAATGTAGGTTTGAATGCACTGAATGCTAGTAATTCCCAAACAGAGAGCTTCCTGACTGTGGGCAAACACCACCCTTGGCTTGGACTCTGTGATACAAATGCATTTGATCATCACACACTAATGCCTTTACGCATGGAGTTGCCCCCATCCCCTCAGCATGCCAGTGTACAGGAGCACAGCTTGGGTCCTCCCTGGGGCTCCTGACTTGCCTTTCTTGATTTGAAATGAGGCAGCAGAAAGATTCTGGAGTAGAAACTGGGACAATAACCCCGCCTGCACCCCTACAGCTGCCAACTCCACACCCCTGAGCTGTGGTGCAAGTGGGAAGGGAAAGGTAAGGAGTAAGCAACTTGACCTGTGGATACGTTAGGATGGAGTGCTGCCAGAGGAAAACACTGGGATGATTACATGCACAGCATCTTGCTCAAAGGTTTGCCTGGGAAACCTTTTGCAGGTTATTGAAATCTGCTTTTTGTTAAGCCTGGAGCTCTTACGCTGGACTTTCTTGCCTTCTTTGCACTATATATAATAGGTATGTTAGTAAAGACCCTGGATATAAAAGAAGTCCTCTGTTTGTGTTGTGTCATCCACAGCTAACCTGTCATGTTGTAGTTTGTCCTGCAAGAATCTGGGCTGCATTCCGAAATCCAGCTCATTATCCAGAGGTGATACAACACAGCTTTCCCCCATCCTTTTTTCTGCAGCTAATAGAGCTGTCAGCTCCACTGTCATTTGCTTGTCATCCTGTTCCAAAACGTATAGAAAGTCTTAAAGAAAACAGGTCATCCCAGGAGCAGACTCCTGAAATAAAATTGACCCTTATTCAAATGTACATGCAAAATAGCTTGGACTTTCCCCTTCGATTGCTATTTGTATTTGCTTCTTGTTCCATAGAGAGTTAATGTGGATTGAAAATATGACATTTCTCAGGAAAATATCTGTTACAGGTGCCAAAGGCTCTCCTGTTGTCAGTGCTTTGTGATATTTTCATGACATGTTTGGAAGAAACCTTTTCCTCTCTATCTCCTTCAGTTGCCTTAAGCCCAGCATTACCATCTCATTCAAGAGATGATAATGACTGTGTTCACTTGTTACATTGGATGTTTGTGCCAAGGGTGTTTATGAATGTTCCAGTTGACTTTAAATACAAACTTCAGTGCCTGGAGACACCTTCATATTAAAAGCAATTGAGTCACCAGAGCAGGGAAGGAGAGATTCTGCAGGTAACGTGGTACTCAGTCAAGAAGGTGCTTGTTGGCTAGTAAAGTACAGGGGATGACAGCTGCTCTGACAAAGTGACATTTGCATCTCCAGAGAAGTGAGACTTTCTTAATTTAACTGGAGAAGTGTCAAGATCATCTGCTGAGTAAGTTAGAAGGAAGTAAGTTTCAGATGGAAAGAAAGAAAGTTTCAAGAGGAAAAATTAAATCTCCTCAGAGCCCCTGGAAAGAAGTTATAGATGCTGGTGTGAGGAAAGGCATTTCTCTAACAGATGAAACCTGGGACACATGGCACACAGAGAGACAGTGTCCCAGCCAACAGAATACCCTCCGCAAATGAGTAGGATATGGAGTAAAAAGAATCTTTTATATTTTTCTAACGAGGCTGAGCACAGCCTTCTTGATTATGTCTTAAACCCCTTTGTTCCAGTAGTGTCTTTTTTGGATGACGTAAATAAATTTTTGTATTTGAATTTTGCTTTAACCCAGGTGGAGTTAAAGTCCTTGCTTAAAAACAAGAGATTCCTTGCTGAAGGCTGCCACAGCCCTGATAGGCAACTGGGGGTGGGGGCACCTAGAGGTGAGGAGAGGTAGCCACCCCTTCCTGCAGTGAGGGATCGCTACAGAGGCTCTTAGCAGGACGCTGGTGATCATTCCTGAATCTCAGTGGTCAAGAGGGAATTTGTCACCCATACACTTGAGTCATGCTGTGCTTTTATTCCCCTCTGAAAGAGTGAACTTCTGTCTTGTTTTGTTCATGAGTGGCTCCTGGTTTGCTGGGGATATAAGTAGTTTACCAGCAATCGTGACAGAACATTTGCCAGCACCTTACTCTGGCTTTTAAGTCATAAAGCAGCAAAGGAAATTATTGCTGCCATTTCCTAAGCAAGGCAACAAAGGCATAGATGTAATAATGAATGCCCCTAAGTATCTGCCCAGTTTTTTTTCACATTCCTCTTTTTGTTTTCTCAGGCAAAAGGCAGCACTCCCTAGCAACCATTTTAAGGCTGAGAACACACTGAAAGCAAGCTTGACAAATGAGAGTGAGATGCTGCAGCATGTGGGACTGGTGGAGCAGCCCAGTGGAATTACCAAGCCCATGCTGTGCACAGCCCCACCAGACTGCATCCCTGAGAGTCACAGGGATGGGAAAAATGCAAGCAGCCACCTAAGCTGGCAAGCAGGAGGTACTTAATGAGACAGGCTCCTGTGTCTTAGCAACTGTGACCCCTTTCCCAGAGTTAAGCACTGTGCTCTTTTATTTTTTCTTTTCTATTAGAGGGGAAAAAAAAAAAAAAAAGTGGTGAACATTAGGTTTATTTTTTAACAGGAGTAGAGGCATGAAAGCCCCAGTTTTAAAGGTGACCAAGTGGGCAGGGCATTTACCCGGGCGGTCATAGGAGCAAATTCAGACCCTACCTTTGCCTGAGGAGGTCTGACCATCGGTGTGTGATGAATACACTCATCACTAGGATGTGGGGTATCTAAGACAGGACACTTCCTAGACATGGGGTTAGCTCACTGCTATCAGCAACAGGTGTGGCTCTGCTGAGCCAGCCAAGTAGTCCTGCCCTCTTCTCCATGCCAGCTCTGATGGCTTGTGGTCCACACAACACACTTCTGTGAGTGACATAGTAAAAGACACTCACTCTGGTTTTGTTGGTTTAGTTTCTCATGGAAGGGGAGAAAAAAGGGAAGCCAAAGGTGCTGAAGAGCAGGACCTTGTTCCTTGAGTATCAATGTCTGATTGGATTGGCCCTGCAGTACCATTTATATAAGATCTCACCTATCAAAGCTGCTCACTCAGCAGAACATGCAATTGTAAAATATTCCCTGAGCTTGATAAAGACTCTTTAACCCATTGCTGGAATGCTCATCTATAAAAGATGAGACGTGGACTTTCTTCTCATGCCACATATTTCCCACTGTATTGTCTTTTTCATTTGAAATCATACTGAGCACCTTTCAGTTGTATACCTGTCATACACAGTACAACTGATTTCTGCAGTCTGAAATAATTGGCTAGGGCTCTCAAGCAGGGCAATGTAGGATTGATTGTGTTTTGATTCACATTGTGTAATCTTCAGTTAGTAAGTATATGAGGCCTGCTGAGTGCTCCCTTCCAGACTCAATAACACGTATAATTCTGAGGGACTTCAGCAAATGTCCTAGGTACCTGCCCATGGCATGGCTTCCTGTATCACTTATGCGTACTGAGCTGGATAACAGATAGCTACAAGTCTTCATATTCTCATCTGTCATTTTGTGCTCCAGTGGGTTCCACTTGAAACAAATGCTGCTGAAATGTATCAGTCTTTGGAGGGGATGCACAGAAAAATAATAATGTGAAGTAGGTGTCAAATGTCTAGCCAAGAAGATATTAATACCAATCCCCACTAAATAAAGTGTCAAACCTGTCAGTGTGACCATCAGACAGGGAAGTTAAAAGGTAACAAAGCAATCAATGTAGTTGACTTTTAAGTATATCTTCAGTTCTTATAAAAAATGGTTGTCATCATTCTTCAGGATCTTTATAGCAAAAAAATAAAAAGGCTATATAAAGGCCATATTTTTTTTTCTCCAGGGATTTTTTAATGCCAGTGAAAACTTGCAGTTGCCCAGATCCATTAGAGCTGGTAGAGACTGAACATTTGACAACCATATTCTCTCCATCCCTCCATACACTGTTTAGAAAATTGAGTGATTCAGAACATCCATTGTCTGGTGTCCATGGTCATGGTTTGTTAGATAGGCAATGACTAAAATAATTTCAGTGTCCATGACAGGCATCCATAGCAGGATGTTGGAATTCAGCCCTAAATCTTTTTGATGGTGTTGAAATCATTACAGGGCATCCAATTTGTCACTTTTTTGGATTGGAAAAAAATAAGTTTTATGCAAAGAAAAATATGGTAGAACTATGAAGGAACACTGTTTTGTTGTTTGATTCCTGAGCCCAAAAATATTAGTATGCATAAAGATAATAAATCTTGCTGAGTTACTTTACACTGAATATGGTGACTGAGCCCATTGAGACCTTAGGCCCCTTAATTTTAACTACCTTGTTTGTTATATTTACTGGAATGAATTGTACCAAACTTGTCCAAAATTACATGGTGCCACTCAGGTATTCCATAGCTGACTGTTCTCCATCAAGGCATGGTCTTGTTTTGTTATTAAATCAATGGTTATTTTATTTCCTTATTGTTTTGTTCTGTTTCTCTTAAGGTTCTGCAGTCGAAATAATAATACTTCATTAGTGCTGACATTAAGGGGAAATTGCCAGATTTAAAATGATCAGTTATTGAGGCAGTATAACTCTCTGCTTCAGGACATATGTCTTGGATATAAGCAAATAAGTTGCTCTTTAGCAGCCAAATTTAGAATTTTTGGAACTTCCTTTTGAAGCAATGTGTTCCAGCTTCTGTTGGAAACAAGACAGATGACAGTTCTCAGACAACATATGAAGGTTTTCATTACCAAAAAAAGAATTCACCCTCCAAAATAAACGTTATCCAAGGTAACTTAGGGACTCCATCTATTTCTGTGCTTGATTCACCACAGCATATATATATTATATATGTTATAAATCTTATATATGCTATATATATGTGTGTTATATATTTTATATACACTATCTTAGCAAATACAAAACTTAGCAAGAGTTGCATAGTAGGTTTCACTTGTATTAGATAGTGAAACATCAGCTGACATTGCCTGTGTATTTAGCTTTAAAGTATGTGTTACAAATACGGGTAGTCCAGAGCATAATATAGTCAAGTTCTATTTGTTTTTGGTAAGGTGACTCCAAATCGTATTAGGAGCTGGAGAGACAGCTCCTGAGGCAGTCACAGTAATGATAACTTTATCAGCACTCATTCACCATTTTCAAGAACAAAGGTTAATAAACAGGAGATAGAATATTTATTCTAATATAGGTCCCTGGAGTACTAAGTCATCTTTAATGAGAAATGAGGTAATTACCTGTTCTGTCACCTTTCGTCTCTCAAATACACTTGAAACTGTTTAATAGGAAGCCCATGTTGTTTAATGGAAAATAAAGACTTAGAAATTATTGTAAAGCATTTCAATATTACTATATTAAGGACAGTGAAGCCTGAATATCAAATTATATATTTCAAGGCGGTTTGAACACTTTTCTTAATGAGAATGGAATAAGATGTCAGGACAAAAAAATACATCAGTTTCCCTGGTCTGTCATCACCCTAATCATCAGAGACTATTAAGCTCCTCAAATGAGAGGTATTTTGGATTTGAAATGGAAAACATAGTGAAAGAATTGGACTGTGATGAATTTTGTAAGGATGCATTTCTAAATTTGCATCACCTGCCTTATATGCAGAAAGCTTGTGGGGAGTGGTATGAGATCAGTTAGGGTGAAAAAAGGAAGAAATCACAGAAATATTGCATGAGAAGAAAGAACAAGGAACAGCTGCCACAATTAAAGGAAATACAGACTCATGGAAGGTTATAGGACTCATTTTCACTTGCTGTGCTATATTTGCTTGTTCAAAGATTCTTTAAGTGGATTTAACTGCCTGTCCCCTTTTGCAATGTCAGAGCAGTGGAAAGGAGACACAAGGTAGATGAGAACCACGTTCTGCAGAATTAGGTTATGGAAAGATAATTGCACAAACAGCCTTCATCCACATGCTGCGCAGTGCAAGCAATATTTAAATGGTTCAGGTTACGCAGGGCAAAATAAATAGTCACTCTCAGGTCACCGGTGTTCCAGGGACATGACCTTCTGGAGGACAGTCTCCTCCGGCCATCGCTGCACCAGGAATGCTGCTTGGAGAGAGTCTGAGCAGCAGTGAGACCTGGAGTTGCTGGCACCTGGCTGCTTCCTATGGCAGAGTAGGACCATGGGCTGGACCCCAGTTTGGCTGTGGTCATGGCTTCCCCTGCTGGTGAGGTGGGTTGGGGGATGAAGACGACACAAAACTGGGTGGAGTGGCTGATGTACCAGATGTTTGTGCCGCTATCTGTAAGGACCTGGACAGGCTGGAGAAAGGAACTGTCAGGAACACCATGAGGTTCAACACATGGAAGTGCAAAGTCTTACCCCTGAGGAGGAATAACCCAGGCTGAAGGGCAGAGTGGGGCTGCCCAGGGGGAAAACAACTTGGCAGGAAATGACCTGGGAGTCCTGGTTGACACCAAGTTTATCATCAGGCAGAGATGTGCCTTTGCCACCAAGAAGGCTGATGGTGTCCTGGGCTGCATCAGGAAGGGTGTTGCCAGCAGACTGAGGAAGGTGATCCTGCCCCTTTTCCTCAGCACTGTTGATATTATAGCTGCAGTGTGTCTTAGCTCTGGACTCCCCAGAATAAGAGACATGAACTACTGGAGAGATTACAGCAAAGGACCTCTAAGATGATGAAGGGACCAGGCCATCTCAGTGGAACTGGGGCTGCGCAGCCAAGAGAAGAAAAGGTTCAGGGGCCTCTTAGCAGTGTGTATAAATACCTGGAGGGAAGATAGCACCAGGGGTCCCTGGTGACAGGACAGGAAACGATGGGCACAAACTGAAACAGAAACAGTTCTGTGTGAAGATCAGAAAATAGTTTTTTACTGTGCGGGTGACCAAGCACTGGCATGGGTTGCCCAGGGAGGCTGGATGATATTCAGAAGCTGTCTGACAATTGCCTCTAGGATGAGATGACCTGCAGAGGTCACTTCCAATCTCAAATCCTCTGATTCTGTGAGGACAGCCCATTACTGTTGGAGTAACAGCATTGTTGGCATTTATCTTGCAGGCAAAGCCAGGGAGGTAAATGCTCACCTTGGAGACATGATGCTCAACAGGACAAACCCTTTGTGGCTGTGTTTGCTCAGACTGTAAAAGCCAAGGGCAGAAAGATCCAAAGCACACTAGAGAGGAAAGGGTGCTGGTGGGGTGGCCAAAGAATGCAGAGGACTGAAAAGGAGGGGAGAAGCATCCACAATAGGAAGAGCAGAGTTCAAGTGGCCATTTGGTTGAAGATTTGAGGAAAATGCATCTAGCAGGCTCCTGTCTTTGGAAGAGGAGTAAACATGACTGTGAGAAGAAGCTGTGAAAATACCTTGGGTGACAACAGCAGGAGAAAGTTCTGGTGGCCCTTCTGTAGTCTGTCAGTGGTCAGCCCTGCACCTTTTGCAAAGGCATTGTGTCCTGGGCCCCAGGGAAGGACACTTGCAAAGGGAGCAGTGGGGACAAAGAGCACTCTTGGGAAATTCAGATGTATATTCACAAAGATATATATCCACTTCCACAGACCACTCTTCACCACTTCACTCCCACTTTTCTTCATGAAAACATTTATTTAGCTTTAAAAAGTCACTGCCAAATGGTTGACAATGTTGTTCCCAGGTTATAGTTGCTAAGCAAGCTCCAGGCTTAGTTTATTACTGAGTAATGATGGCTTTGGGTCTTCCTGTTTGCTATTCAATAACTGTCCTCTTCAATGAAAGTGCCTATTGACCTGAATGAAATATAATTGTGTCTCCCATCAACTTTCAATTTTTTAAAAGCATTTTTCCATTGAATTGGCTTTCTCCAATAGTGATTGCATTTGTTATAGGTTTCCCTGACAACAAAACAGCATGGAAATAAGCATTTGCACTAATTCTTTCTGCCTTAGATCTAATATGCAACAGTCATTTTCACATCAACAGCCACTGACTAGCATTCCTTTCAGTGCAATGGTCAAACTGCTCCTCAGCATCACTCGTGCATCTCAGATTCTCTGTGTCACAACTTCCCAGTAGCTTCTTGTTCCCATTCAATAAAGGGATACATAACATTTCTGTTCCTCTGCAGGTCAGTGCTGAGGCATCTGCAATATCTTTGCAACTATTCTCAGTCTCCTCCAAAAAGGCAGTTTCCAGAATTGGCAGCACTAGTAACACATAAAAACATCAAGAACTTGCAGACTCTAATCTACCCACTTTCCTGAAGATTTGGAAATCAAAAAACCCATGAAGTTTAGGACTGTATTGCTCCTTCCATCCTTATGGTGCAGTATCTCAGGATTAATTGGGGAATTCACTTTCAGGTGGCCAGAGAAATGCAAACTCCCAGTTAACTTCTTGATTTGATACCTTCTCCATACTGGAAGATCATCAGGTTTGTTTAAAACTGTGCATACAGTTCTGCACCACTATTGTTATCAGTGGCTTTGACCCCTTACAAAAACTGCACACATCACTTCTGAGTGTAATTTGATGTGGTAGGTTTAGTACCTTAAAGAGACAGGAGAAAATTTTGAAGACTACTCCATGCAAGGTTAGCTGTTTTGTTGCAATTAATTAATTCATGTTATTTCAGGTTCATGAGATTTTAGTGCAGCATAATGAGTTAGATGTTAACAAATTGAGAACATAAAAATAAAATGAAAATTGTTTTTTTTCCCCTCCAAATTTTATGATTTCTTTTTTGTTTAAATAACTAGAAATAGCATCTGCTAAGAACAATTAATTACTAACTAAACCAATACACTTGGTCAAAATACTTTTCAAAATTTTCAGGATGGTCACTTGGTGCAGGAAATTAAGTACTTAATTTCAAATTCCAACATATGCTTCTTCCACTTGGAAGTCCTCTGTAAACAGTCCCAATTACTGCTAATTGATTTAAATCTCTGAACTCAGTAGGAAATCACAGATGTTAACTACTCAGTGATGCACTAAAACTTCCCAAGTTTCTAACAAAAAGATTTGGTGTGATTGCAAGATATCTTTTTTGAGGTACAGGGATTATATAAATCTGTTCCAGAGAGAGCTGTTCCATGGAGAACATTGATATTAACCTTGTAAGGCTGTTAAGGAAAATAACTTTATACTTGTTTCGGGACCTTCACCCTGTAGAAGACTGAAGAAAATCTCTGATACTTTTGTGCTGTAAAGAAGAGACAAACTCCTTTTTTGGATGCCCATGAAGGATTTCAGAACCCTTTAAAAAGAAAGCTGGACATTCTCTTGAAAAGCTGAAAAAAAGTGTGGAAGAAAGACAAGAAAAAATTTAGTCAGCAGAAAATAGTTCTCCTAAAGGATTATGCAACACTGAAGCTTAATTTACAGGACAGAGAATACAGGGAAAACGTTCAAGAAATATTTGATGGAAAAAGTGTAAAGGTTGTCTATGGACTATCTGGGAGTTTGAAGTTAAACAATGGGCATAAATGCATAAACAGCATGCAATAACCACTGAAATGTAAAAGGAGACAAGCTTTAGCAACCAAATTGCTTCTAGGATTAAAATGACTGTTCCCTTCCTCATCCATGGATACAACTTACAGACACTATCTGCTGGCAAAATCTAATTTTCAGTTCTTTTCCTGTGGCAGTCATGATGATTTCTGTAGCAGAAGTGATTTTTCTGAAAGTTAAAGTAAAAGAAGAAAAGAAAAAAAAATATTGCAGCACTGGTCCTATAAATTCTTTAATTAAGAATTCAGTAATATCCCAAGCTGATGGGGAGATCATCTTGCAGCAAGATGAAGTGCTGCAGATCAATTACTGGCAAGTTGCCCAGCAGGTGAATCATGAGCTCAGCTTGTATGGCTTAAAACTAGAGGGCATCTCTGGGCTAAACATTAGGTTTTTTGCTGGGGATTTGGGACCTTAAGGCTTGGTGGCTTTGGCACAGCACGAAGAACAATAGCTTGCTGAAGAGAGTAAGTTGGATAAACCCAAAAATTATAAATCAGGAGAATTGGGATCTTCTCTGTGACTGCCACTTTCCCATGCCTCTGCATGCTGTTTGAAACACAAAAGCATTATCTGTCCCCTGTGAAGCTTTCTGAATGCCATTAGAATGTGCTGTATGTCAGGAATGTGGTGCTCACAGAGCTGCTGCTGGTCCCGGGCATCACTCCAAACTCAGAAGATGACTGAGGGAGAATCCTTTTCCTAGAGAGGGCTCTTTGAGAAGGTAACTGCAGCACAGAGGAACTTAGAATGGCCACCCTTCTGCACCTGAGTTGTGTTTATGTCCTTGGAAGTCTGTATGTCTGACAAAGATGTCTGTGTCTGAGAACACTGGCCAGAAATGTATGGCCTACAGGGCTGACCAAGCATTTGAAAAATGCATTCTGGCTTCCAGTAAAGAAAGCACTGCCTGGTTATGCTCAGGGATATGTTAGAATTAGGGAATCCTCTCTCCCTGCAGCTACCTGCCAACCCATTCCAGGGCACAAAGCTTACACTGCCTGTCCTTCCCACCCTTCCCACTCCTCAGGCCAACAAGACAGTGTCAAAGCATCAGTTAGCAATCATCATCCTAGACATACAGGATCACATAAGTTGCAGACCACTTTGTGGTTCAACCAGCTCCCAGAGTCCACCTCAAAACTGGGCCAACATCCACCAGGTCCCTCAGCCTGGCAGGGGTACAGCCTTTGTAAAGCTTTGTAAAGGGCCCCTAGCAATGCCAGCATCCTCCTCCAGTTTGCTTCTCACCATTTGCTCCTTCTTGGCAAGTCTGCTAATCTTCAGGGCGAGGCCCCTGGTTTACTCTGCAACCTTTTCCAAAGGTGTTGCCTGGACTGAAAGAATCCCTCAGCCTCTATGTGTATTCTGCTCCAGTACTGGTGTGTTTTATATTGTGTCTTTCTTGGATTACAGTTTTAGGTGTGGAAGATGAGGGAGATCCATTGTGTGTGTTGTCTTCCTATCCTTCTCTTAAAAATTCAGACAAGAAAGCAAAGATGGACAATATTTACTCTGGGAATAACAGCCTGAGAATCAGAAATAACATATTTGCCTGTGTTGCTATGCGTACATCTCCGAAATGTTATCCTGTGGTTCATTTAATTAGATTGTACTGAGGAAAAAAGAGAGGGATGCAGGCGTGGTGAATGTGTCTAGCAAATCTTTAAGTGCCTGAGTGTTGATGGTAATGCGAGCATGGGTTTATTGCTTTGCATTTTAGAAATACATTTTAAAAACTTCCTATTTTACTAGGCATTTATTTGCATACAGGCACTTCTGACTCTGCTTTCTGTAATTTTATTACCACTGTAATAGAGATTTTGGAAATCAAATGCACTCCACTACATTTCCAGACTCTTCTTATGCTACTGGGTGATATCTGATTTACGAAAAGAAGACACTATTTGCCCTACCCTCTGTGTATCTGATGGAAAAATACCATAAATTGAGACTAATATAACCATTCCCTCTGTATGTGGGTGTGTCTAAGTTTAGAGAAC
>VXAU01002813.1:1156-75756 GCA_013399695.1 Formicarius rufipectus
GGCTTCACCACCAGCTCGGCAACGTGCCGGTGCAGCCGCCCCCACAACGAGTCCCTTTGCCCCCGAGTCCCCTGGCCCTGCACTCCAGCCCGGCATGAAGGTGGGCCCCCCTGCCAGGACAGGCCTTGGCCCCCGCCTTGTGTTTTAATAAAGAGAGTTTGAGCATCGCTTGAGTGTCCGCGTGGTGCCACCAGCAAAGCCCCCAGGCCCCAGCACTGGTTGAGCTCCATGGCCGGGCTCAGCCGTGGATGCCCACGCTGTGGGCAGGCAGGAGCCAGGCTGGGGCTCCTATGACCAGAAGGAATCAGCTATCCCCTTTGTTCTTCACAAACATGACAAGATTAAATTGTATTTTTCATTAAAAGAAAAACCAAACAACCAAACCAAACCAATCCAATCCAACCAGCCAACCAAAAAAAACAAACAAAAAACATGATTGTGCCCCTTTTCCTCAGCAGTTTCATGTTTCTCAAGCTATATTTTCAGTTCTGGAGAACCAAGTATATTTGACAGTTCTGTAATAAAAATAAAATTGCATTTAGTTTTTAATCTTTACTCCAGAAAGCACTCAGAAAAGCACCCTAGCGAGAAGCAGCGTCCTCGAGAGGCTCTCTTCCCAACTGACCCAAACCTGCTAATCTAAAACCTTCCCCCAGGTGTTTTTTATAATTCCTGACAATCTCCTCTCTCACCTCCAGAGTCACTGCTCTCCCATTCACAGCCTTTGTTTTCATCTAGAAGAGCTCTCTCCTGGAGGAGGGCATTGCTCTCAGCTTCCCACCACCCTGTCCCCAGCGCTTCCCCCAGCTCAGGGTCCCACAGAACTGCTGTGGAACACGTTAGCCCTGCAAAGCCCCCTCAGCAGGATTTAAGCTTTACACCCCTGTTTACATGAACTTGTTGGCTTCTCCAAACACAAGTTGAGCTTCTGAATGATAAGCATCACCTGGCAGAACTGATGCTCTGGTTCTAATGGAGGCTCAACTCCCATTGACTTTATTTGGTGTCTGGCCAGCATAAGGCCTGGAAAACCATGTAATGGAGCCATTTACCACTGAAAATGGCCCAATATATGTATGAAAAGGCACTTATTTAAATGTTGGAGGCCATTAGAATGTGTCTTTAATTAGTCAAGGGCATACCTCCCACCTCTCCCCCATGAATGAGAAACAGTGTATTTGTAAGTTCTTTTCCCCAGAAACTGAACTGGCCAATTGTATGGGGGGGTGGGGGGGGGCGGGGAAGGTAAATATTCTATGTTCTCATCATCTTCAGAATGAGCTGCTTAATAAATTACACTAAAATTCAAACTATGGGGCTACTTCCTCAGCCTGCAACGCTGGCTTTACCATGCCTTGAAAGAGCAGAAGTGCTCCCATCTTCAGACCAGTTTGATGCAGACAGCTGTGGAGTCAAGCACAGCAATATGAGAGCTTTAGGTACCAGGTCTGAACTGCCCCAAGCCATCCCCTCCCTGCAGAGCAAAGCAGGGTAGGAGCAGTGCAGGCTGAAGAGGGGCTCTGACTGCAGAACACCCATCACTCTCAGGACTAACACCTTCTTCCTGCATTAGGATTGGGTTTGGATGGACACCAGAAATAATATCTGGCAAAAGGAAAACAACATGGAAAAGCCCCTGGAGTCCCAGGGCAGGCTGGACAAGGTCAGGACTGTCCAAAAAACATGTGGGCATGGCACTTGAGGACCTGGTTTAGTGGTGAATGTGGTGATGGTGCTGGGTTGACAGCTGGACTTGGTGATCTCAAAGGGATTTTTCCAACCTCAACAATTCCATGATTCTCAGTACCAAAAAACAAACAAAATGCCAAGATAACAAGTATTCTCTGTAGAAAATGTTTCCCCTTGTTCCCTAAAAACTGAACCATTCCCCAAACCACGAAACAGCAAATGAAAAAGCACCCTCCTCCTCTCCCGGCAGCAGCATCCGCTGTGCTCTGAGATCCCTCTGCCTTGTCCTTTGGAGCAACGCCCAGCCTGGATCTCCCCCTCCTTCCCATCTCCAGCACCACCAGCCTCGGGGGTCCTGTGTGAGCCATGAAAACCAAACCAAAGGTGCCTGCAGCATTGTCCCTGCCATGACAATGCTGGTGGTGTGGCGGCAATTGCTGAGGACACGAGTCAGGGGTTTGCATGCTCGTCCTTACAGGGGCACCTCAGCTTCCCTCCAGGCTCCTGCTCCTGGAGAGCAGCCCCACACTGAGCACCAGAGCTCCAGAAACAGGGAATGCAATGTGGCATGAAAGGGGAAACAGAGGTCAGCTTTTCCATGCTGCATACCTCTGCCTCGAATTCCTCACATACTACTTTTGCTTAAAAACCCTTGCAAGGTTTGTCCCACTGGGATGTACAAGTAGAACACAAGATGCAACACCTCGGGTGGGAAAGGGAAAAGAAACCACGTTGTCGCCACGAAGGACAAACAAAATGCTTTTGCTGATGAACTTGTGAAGGTTTAGATTTCCCCCAGAGTTTCATGTCAGAGTCAAAGTATTTCTTTAATAAAAACCAAACCCAGGCCCTCTGATAAAAACCTGTTCTCAGTTGTGACCAAGGTAAATGCAGACGTGGAACAGAAAACAGTGTTATAGTTGGACTCAGCTGTACAGCCAAATCACCTGAAAGCAAATCCCTTGCAGTTATTGTGGGCACTTGAAAATGGGTCTGTTAACTTTGAAATGAATAATGAAAAATGTCTCTTTTCCTAAAAGGACAGTTATATTGTTGTGTAATAAAGAGCAGATGTCAAAAAGGATTTCAAAGACCTGAGAAAAAACCTTTAGCAAAATATCACCAGGGCTGCTCTCAGTAACTCTGCCAGAGCTGCTCTGGCCTCCCTTGCAACACAACACTACATGTGCTGTCACTTCGCTTTGATTTAGGAGTAGGGTCTGTGGATGCTCCAGCAGGTCCAGCCCAGGCTCTCCTGAGCAGGGAACCTCTTCCCAGCAGCAGGGGATTTCCTTAGTGCCCTGGCAGCCCAGGACAGGTCCTTCTGAGGGGGAATGGCAGGTCAGATGTGCAGGGAACTCATCCCAAAGCATCAGTTGTGCGGCACGGCCGAGCCTGCGGGATGCAGAGCAGGGATGGGGACAGTGGCCCTCTGGCTGCTCCAGCTCTGCTCCTCCTCATCCCTCACCCTCAGGGGCCAGGGCAGGAGCCAGGAGTGTCCCAGGAAGAGCCCCAGGCTGGGTCCTCAGTGAATGTGTTCCACCAGGCTGGTTTGGCTCCAGGGAGTGTCCAGTTCACACCGCTGAGCAATCAGCTCGTTCCTCAGAGTGTTCAAACTGCAATGCTGAGTTCAAGTTTCACAAACGATTTTATTAGAGGGCAGAACTGCAGCCAACTGTTTATCTGGTGTCTGGCCTAAGTGCTGATAAAGACTTGGCTGAAATTTCTATAATCTGCCAGTAATAAATGCAATTTATGACAGTCTCAAGGAAAACCATGACTGCTGCTGGCTCCACTAATGCTGCACTCGGTGGAGGCCAGGGATTTAGTCTGCACAGAGACAAGATTTAATTCATTTCTTGTCCCTAAATGCTTGTGATTTATGTCAGGCCCAAGACAAAAGACAATGTAAATCTAAAGACTCCACGTCAGATCTTTGCCAGGCTTTGCTAATAAGAGCTCAGTTGCTTTAATACAACCCAGTACGCTCCTTTGTAATCCCAGGGACCCATTGAAAGCAAACTTTGGCTGCAGTAAACCACACTCTGGGCAAAGGGATAAGCCCTGAACCTGACATGATGGGTGTACAAGCTTCACTTTACACACCAGAAGTGCAGCAGGACTGAGCACAGCTCATAAACACCTTTCAGGACTGGAGGCATCAGGATCAAAGACAGAGAAAATTCAGGTAGTGCAGGACTCCGCTCTGCTCTCCTCCCCATTCTCTTCTCCTGGCTGCCCTTTGGTTCCCTGTGAGCTGGCACTGACTGGGCTTGTGCTTTGCCAAAGCTCAGCCCAGTCCAGCCCTCAGCTCCAGGCAGGGGGTTTGATGCTGGGCACCCCAGACTCTCTAATGACAAACAGCTGACAGAAACCAAACACACAGCAGTAACTTTGGCTTCCATTCACGATGCCTCATCTGAACAGAATTAATTCAAGGAAATCAGTTTATGTGGCAAATTCTGTCATATTTAAGCCCAGCTTAACATAAAGGCAAGGCCCTGGCACAGGGTGCCCAGAGATGCTGTGGCTGCCCCATCCCTGGAAGTGTCCCAGGCCAGGTTGGATGGGGCTTGGAGCACCCTGGGCTGGTGGGAGGTGTCCCTGCCCATGGCAGGGGTGGAATGAGATGGACTTTAAGGTGCATTTCAGTCCAACCCATTCTGTGACTCTGGTTCCATATCCCATTGCCTATGATAGATTTTAAATTTACACTTACCATTTACAGAATGTACAGAAACCTGATCCTTACAGAAGCTCTGCATATTTAAAGGAACCCTTATTTAAATGTATATATATTTTATAGTTCAAATTCATTCTCTGAAAAATTCCATGGCCCAATCTGAAAGCCAAAGGACATTTCTTTTCAAGACCTGTGATGAATGAGATCCAGACCTAGGACTGTTTAATAAAGTATCATTCATGCCAAAATCTTCATCCAAAGAAAAATTCCACGAACAATTATGAGGGTTCTAAATATCAAAGACCTAGTTCTGCCTTCTTCAAAGTAAAAAGAGAAATTTATAAATGTATGGATAAATCACTTTAAAAGTACGTCAGAAGACATTAAAAGACATCTAAAATAATGGCTAAAATATTACAAAATGAGTGATTTTTGGATTGTCTTTTCAGTGTCTAATATAACATCCCTATGATTTAGTGCTAAAGGATTCCAGTGTGTTTACTCATTTTAACATGGAATTTAATCATCAGAGTTTAATTCCTCTATATAATCTAACCCTGCAACAAAGTGAAATTCAAAGGGGACAGTGCAAACAACAGCAAACACCAAAGAACTTTACTGAAAAACCTCTTAAAACTCATCTGGGCTCTTTTCTCTGTCCAGCCCCACCTCTTATGAACTTCTCCCATACTCCCAACCAGGGAAACCAAAAATTCTTGGTATCAAATGTTACACGGCTGCTCGAATTCGGCTCCAGGTATGAAGTTGTCCAGACCAAGCTTTCTCTGAGAGCTTTTGCCAAGAGACCCAGTTCAGGTCCCCAGCCTGGTCTGTGCCCTGGCCCTGAGTCCCTGCAGGTGCTGGGATCCCATGGATGGTGCCTGTGGGGTGCAGCTCAGATCCCACCACTGCTGGTGGGACCTGAGAGCAGGGAAAAGCTGAGCTCCACTGGGCAGGGCCTGAAAACCTCTCAGCAGGCAAACCACGGAGCATTTCAGAACCTGGGTGACCACGGCAGGAGATGAATCCTGCTCACAGCCACTCAGGAGACAGGGATTTGGCCTTTTTTAACCCAAGACAAAACTTGACCACGCAGAGGGTGGCAGATCCCAGCTGCATTCCAAGGGATGGTGGTGCTGCTCCAGAATTCCTGCCAGACACTTCAGCCCCTCACCATGCAGGAAAAACACCCAGCGGGAAAACTGGATAGACCAGAGCCCTGAAGACCCTCCTTGACCAGGTTCTTGATCCCTCAGGTACTGAGGAGTGACTGAGACAACTCTTGTTGCACCCCAAGCAGAACAGCCCAACACATGAGTATTTCTGTGCTAAAAAGAATCCAGAGCTGAACTCTGCCCTACCTATAACCACGTTTGTTAACACTGAGCAGCATCTTGATTAAAAGATCCAAACTAGCCCAGGTTTCACAGAGATGTTGTGCACTCCCCATCCCTGGAAGTGTCCAAGGCCAGGTTGGATGGGGCTTGGGGCAACCTGGGCTGGTGGAAGGTGTCCCTGCCCATGGCAGAGTGGATGGACTGTGAAGTCCTTCCCGCCCAAACCAGTCTGTGATTCTCTGATGCAGTGCTGAGCCAGAGGCTCAGTGACAGTGCCTGTTTGCAGGACACTCACACGTGATGAGACTCAGGTGACCTGCAGTGCCCACACATCACATCACTGACACCTTTGTGACAGCACTGCACCCAAACACCATCCACAGCTTCAGCAGAAAGCACATTTACAATGAACGTGCCTGCAACCAGCAGGATTATTAAATTTGCTTTCCAAGCTGCTGTCACACGTGGCACAGGTGCCTTTCATTCCCAGGCTGTCCCCACTGGGTTTGTTGGTGGGGCAGCCTCTGGTGACACACAGGAGAGGGAAACCAGGAGAGAATCCCACATTGCCTTGACCTGAAGAGGAACCACGAGCACATTGGGCTACACAGAAAGGAGCTCACCACGATAAACTAAAGCTGCTTTGACAGAGAAGATGAAGGGAAAGAGCCTCTCAGAGCCCCAGGCAGCCCTCCCTGGACGCCCCCACGCTGCACCCCGAGGCAGCCAAGGGTGTCCCTTGTCCCCTTGCTCTGCTCCAGAGTGGCACACCAGCCCTTCAGAGCCCATGAACCCAGCTGAGCTGACCTGGGCAGCTTGCCTGTTCACTTTTGTGAGGCGATTTTAGTGTTTTTCTTCTAATTTCATGAACACATGCAGAAGCTATTGAGCACACAGCTTTAAGGCTGTTTTAATGACAGACTTAATGCGAGTTTGCAGCGCTCAAGTTACCTCCCCCTGCAGGAGCTGTGTTTAAGGAGAGAAGAGCCAGAGTTACTCAGGCTGCACACACATTGCTGGGGAGCTGTGCAGGCTCGGGCTGTCAGCAGCACCCCACTGGGAGGAGCAGCCCAAGCTCCAAACACAAGTCCCTCTTTGCATGTGCAGACGGGCCTGGGAGATGCAGCTCAAGGGGGAGCTGCAGGGAGCGCAAAAATCATCTGGTTGGACACAGAAGAGTTTGCTGCAGTTCTACACTAAGTTTTCAAGGCAAACATAAATGCTCCCAGAATCAGAAAATCATGGAATCATAGAATCAGCTGGATTGGAAGAGACCTCCGAGATCATCAAGTCCAACTCTGAATAATAAAATGAACACCAACCAACTTATATTTATCACTGAATCTGTGATTGATTTGGGCCTCCAGCTGTATCAAAGCTCTCTAAATTTCCATACATGAACAGCTCTCAGCTCCCCATTCCCAACACTCCCCTTTTCCATGCGGCATCATGTTCTGAGCTCCCCCTATTTTTACCAGAAGCTTTAGGGCTACAAATCTCAGGCATGTGTCAGTCAAAACTACATTTCCCATCTGGCTCTTCCAGGCAAACTCAAGTCCCAGGATCTTTGCACCAAGTCTCAAAACACCAGAAAATCTGTTCATGCACAAGAGAGGAGATGACCACAACTGTAACAACAGAAACTAATGAAGCTTGCATGCCTTTGGCAGTGAAACAGTGCTTGCAGACAGCATTCAGCATCACCAGCTGCAGGGGTATCTTCTGACTGGAGCACAGAAATGCTTCCCAGGAGTGAAAAATGTGCCAGTTTTTACCTTCCAGGTACAGCCCCTGCCAGTGGCATTGACAGGAGTTCAGACTTTTGGACTGACATCCACTGACCTTCAGATAGTTCTGTTTCCACTCTAAGTTTCACAGTGTTCTTTACATCTCCAGTATTAATAAAGCAATGCCAAATTTTGCACTCACAGGGGATTTGGGATGGTTTGTGGGAGCAGACACCTGCACTCCTCAGGGAGAGAGCTGCTGGGAAGCAGAGGGGGATGTTGCACATAAAAGCACGTGGGGGTTGACTGATGATTGAGTCCAGACTATTCCATCTCCTCATGGCTCTCACACCACTTTACCAAAGCTGATTGACCCTGAGTCACGTCAGAGCCTCACAGGGACTTAACAGAGCCAGTTCTGCAAATTCCCTCTCCAGTCTGCAGGGTGAGACACACCAGGGACAGGGAAATCCACAGCTCTTGGATGAGACACATTTCTCTGTTTCAGGAGGGACGACTTCCCAGCTCAGTAAGTTCATGATGCAATGGGAATGAGTTGTGGGATTTAACACAAGAATAGTTACTCCTCTGACCAGGTATTCCTCAAGGTTACAGCTGCTCTGTGAATGTAATCAGAGTACTTACAGATCTACAAATTTGTACTGTACATAGCACTTAAATTCTGCTGCCACCCTGGCACTGGGTCACAGCCCACAGCCTGAGGGGTGACAGAAGCAGCAAATTCCATCCCCTTACCCTGGAGCTTCTCCACATTCTCCTGTTTGGATCTGGGTACAGAAGACAGTGCTTTTATGGACTGCCTGCTTTTGAAGCACTTCTGAGACAGAGACACAAAAGGGATTATACCCTCCTGCTTCTCTTCTCAGGGGAAGCCAAGCTGTGCCAGCCCTGCACACGAGTCCCTCAGTGGCCTCATCCTGCCACAGGAGCATCACAAGATGTTCACACCAGCTCTGTCAGCACCAGCTCTGCCAGGAGAAACCGAAGTGGAGAAAATCAGGTGTCTTTCCACTCCCCCTCAGCAAGCTGAGCTCCCCTGGAGCTGCTCACAGGACATGTGTGGGATCAGGACACCTTGGACAGACCTTGTCCTTGAGGTCCAGAGCAAAGGTCAAAGCTTAACAAGCCCAAAGGAGACTGGGAAAATAAAAGTGAGCCTGAGCAATCATCCTGTGACTGTGACAGGTCAGAGAACCAAAGAATATCCTGAGTTGGAAGGGACTCACAGGGATCATCAAGTCCAAACCCTGGCCCTGCACAGACACCCCAACAATCCCACTCTGTCCCTGAGAGCCTTGTCCAAACCCTCCCGGAGCTCTGGCAGCCTCGGGGCTGTGCCCACTGCCCTGGGGAGCCTGGTCAGTGCCCACCACCCTCTGAGGGAAGAGCCTTTCCCTGAGATCCCCCCTGCCCCTGCCCTGACACAGCTCCAGCCCTTCCCTGGTGCTGCCCTGGTCCCACAGAGCAGAGATCAGCGCCTGCCTCTTGTGAAGAAGCCCCAGAGGTCTGACCTCTGTCTCTTCTGTCCAGCTGAACACAGAGTGCCCTCAGTCACTCCTTGTGTGGTTTCCCACTGAGACCCTTCTCCCAGTCAACATTTAGCTCTGAATATTTCGGGGTCTCCTGGTGTTGTTGTGTTTCCCTCCAGGCCCTGAGCAGCGAGCTCAGGTATCATAGAATCACAGAATCAGCTGGGTTGGAAGAGACCTCCAGATCATCAAGCCCAACCCCTGATCCAACCCTGCTGTGATCACCAGACCATGGCACCCAATGCCACATCCCGTCTCATCTTAAACACCTCCAGGGATGGTGAATCCACCCCCTCTCTGGGCAGTCCATTCCATCACTCTCTCTGGAAAGAATTTCTTTCTAATATCCAACCTAAATCTCCCCTGGAGGAGTTTAAGCCCATGCCCTCTTTTTCTACTGCTGTTCCCTGGGAGCAGAACCCGATCCCACCTGGCTACACTCTCCTGTCAGGGGGTTGTGGAGAGTGACGGGGTCCCCCCGAGCCTCCTCTTCTCCAGACTGAACATCCCCAGCTCCCTCAGCCTCTCCTCATGGCACCTGTGCTCCAGTGTCTTCCCCAGCCTCGCTGCCCTTCTCTGGACCTGCCATTGTCACCTGGGTAAGGGCAGCCCAGCTCGAAGAGAAGCTCAGTGTGTGGCAGCACTGGGAATAGTTAGAGGATGAAAAAATCCCTCTCACCCAAGTCTGAGTTGAGGCAACAAGAAGACAACCCCCATTGTTGGCATCTTCCACGTGCAGTGCTCGATCTCCCCAATAACATCGAGGCAGTGGCCTCTGGTGTTCGGAGCTCTGGCCCTGAGCCCAGCAGAGCCCTCTCTGCAGGGCCTTTGGCATCTCCCCTGGGGGGAGTCCCAGGAAGCCTCTGAGGTGCTTGACATGCACTAAATAAGCCCAGGGTGCTCAAATGGTTTGAGAAACTTGGGCCCCAGCCAGCATGAACCAGGGCTCTACTTGCAAGGTCAGGACCTTTTATTCCTTGAGGAAGTCACAAAGACGTAGGGACATCTCTCATCATCGGCACAGCACTGTGGCAAGGACAGGACAGGCAGGGGGTGGAAGAGGCCATGGACAACCACGTGGAGAAGCTGCTGGGAAGCCCATAATGTGGAATATTCCAGCCCTGCTTCCCGAATTTTCTCTTTAAATAAAAGGGCATCAAGCCACTCACTGTGAAGACTCCTGAGATCAGCTCGAATCATGCCCATCCTAAAAGGAAGGGCGTCCAGGGGATCCAGCACATCATAGGACCATAAATATGGAGAGCTCTGAGACTCCACGGAACACATAAAATTTACTGTATTATCAATATCTTTGGGCTGGAGTGGTAAAGAGATTTTTGGTTCCACATGCAGATCACACTATTCTTTCAGCTGAAGATGGTTCATTAAACAATTTACTGGACTGGCTCTGAACAACTTAATCAAAAGTGCCAAGGCCAGGAAAGGGCTGTGTGAGACTTTAGCTTTGCTGTCAGTTTAGACCGGAGCACAGGAGCCCTGCAAATCTGAGCTTGGATTCAGTGAAGCTTCCTGGCTTTTCCCCAGAAAAGGGATAGTCCTTAAGACCAGCTCAACACAGCTCTTACAAATAAGTTCTTAAAAATATTTGACATATTGAAGTGAGCCATTATCATTGAGTTCCCAGTTAGTATGACCATGACAACAGGGCCAGCTCAGGGAGTTTTAGGATCTCCTGTAGACAGCGTTTTGATTTATGCCAGGTGCATTTCTGAAAGTACAACTCATTTCTGCTGTAACCCAGATTCAAGTGTCTGGATCCTGGACATATTATCCCAGGTTAGGTTGATTAAAAAATATTGCAATTAATAGAATTAGACTAGATAAATACTCAATGTAACTAAATTAATCTCTTCCAAAATATGAGTAAAACAAGAGCATGTAACACAAACACTGTCTGAAACCAGAAGGGATGGAAATTATTTTAATCAGACTTCTCCACTAAGAAAATGTCATCCAGCACATATAATAAATACTCTCAGCTCATTGCAGAGTTGGTGGATTTCCAAGAAATAAGGATTGTGATACATGGAGACATGTTATAGGAAACTTGATGAAATGCTAGAGCTGAGAGAAAAATTTCTGCCCTGGTGGGAGTCCTGGAATTTCTCAGAGCATTGCATATTTCTGCTGCCTTGCAGCCAAAAGCAGCAGGGCAGCCTCCAGTATTGTACATTTCTCCAGAGCACTCCCAGCCTCTGCCGTGGAGGCAGAAAGCCTAATCACAGTTTAATGGAGCCAAATCAGACTTCCAAATTCAACAGCATTCAAGAGATGTTTTCTCCAATTAAAACACGAAACCACCGGGCCCTTCTGCACGAGCAAGGAACTCTGAAAAGACAGAGAGGAGGCTTTAAATATGCCCATGAAAACACATCATCTGCCGGGTGCCCACAGAGAGGCTCCCTGGCAGTGCCTTCCCTTTGGGCCACTCATCTCCCACTCGAGTTATGCAACCTCCCAGAGCAGCTGGGGTTCCCATTAGCTGGTTGTAAGCACTGCTCCTCTTTCCATTGCCATGTTTTCTCAGGCTCTTCCCTGTGGGGAGAGGCTGGTGCTGAGATTGCAGCAGGGCCAGGGAGGAGATCTCCTGGAGACGAGCCGGGCCACACAGTCGTGTTCCATAATGAGATGGTCCAAGAAAGGGCTCGTGAAAAGATTTACACAGTAGCTCAGCACTTGTTAAACTGAGCACTTGTGAGGTTTTCATTGCACAGACTTTAATCTGTTGCAAATGCAATAAAATTTTAGCTAACTTCATTTGAATGCCGCCCCTCTTTGGTTATTGTACCTGTTCATAGAGCTGCAATGTCCCTGTCCCGAGGTGATGCTGATCCATAACTGCACAGATCCTACAGGATCATCCTGCTGACTCCTGCCTGCTCCTGCCACACCAAATCTTTGACTCTCACCACAGAGATCACCCCCTGAGCTGAGGAACAAGGAACACTCAGGTGGGAACAGGTTTTAAGTGGGAACAAGACATCTGCTTCAATGTGAGGTAACTAAGTCTCCCCAGCTCAAAATCAGGCTGGACCGAACCTCCCCTTGCACAAGGGCAGGAGGAAATGTGGCTGAGACCAGTCCCGTTACCCCTGGCAGAGTCTCAGACCTCACTGTGGCCTCCAGGACCAGCTGCTTGCAGTGCTGCAGATGCTGCTCCTGGGCTGTGCACCAGGACTGCTGCCACCCCTGCAGATCCACTCAGCACCCTCCTCGACACGTTCAGCACCCCAAGCTGCACCCAAAGATCTTCTTTGCCTCGGGCTTAAGAGGTATAAAGGCAGCAATGACCATTATTGATCCCTGTATCTGTTCCACACCCTGATGGCACCTGGATGTGCCTGCACTATTCTCCCTGACACATCAAAAGCTCTTCCCAGTTACCTCCACCTTCAGTGCTACACAGAGAGCTCAGGAGGCATTTTATGGTTCCAGAAGTACCAAGATGAAGTGGAGGCATTTTCCTGCCACGTTTCTGTGCAAGGTGAGGTTGGAAAGATGAATCTCATTCATTTCAAGGCCAGGTTGGACAGGGCTTGGAGCACCCTGGGGTAGTGGGAGGTGTCCCTGGCCATGGCTGAGGGTGGGACTGGTTGGGCTTTCAGGTCTCTTCCAACCCAAACCAGTCTGGGATTCTGTGATTTCAAAAACCATACCCCGTCCAACAGCTCAAATGCAGAAGCACTGATGATAAACCTCCCACTTCTCCCTACTGCTTTAAGGAACAAGTGAGGTTTTGCCCAAGACTGAGTCATGTTTTCCATTGGTCTGACAGTGCAGTGATCACAAACCCAATTCAGATTCTGAAAATTTTGTGATAAATTTAATAAATGCTTTTATGTCTTGTTCTAGGCCTGTTAAAAAAGACTTTAAAAAGATGAAAAAAATGCAATTCTCCACTCAGTGATTAATGTCCTTGTAGACAGCAGGTAGCTTTAAGACACCTGACTTTGCTTTCAACTGCTCTGACAAGAGCTGAGAGGGAAATTATTTCCCTGATCATCATACGACTAAGTTGAAAGGAAGTGTATCATTTGGGGCAAGCCAAGCATTGCTATTTCCTCTCTGGAAATGGAAACACTAAATCATACATTTTTCTCACATACCATCTTTTGAAAGCTCTGCATTCTCTCACGTCCCAGGCTCAAATGCTCCCACAACTGCAGCTCAATATAAAAGCATTCAGCAACTAAAGCACTCCCACCTCCAGCACCCCCAAAGACACCCCAGTTCTACACAGAGCCTCCTTCATCCAGGATAAACAACTTGGGCTGTTCACTGGAGATTTATTCTCTTCCTGAGCTCCTTTCACTGTTGGCCTTGGCAGAGACGTCCAGGTTTAGAATGAAAGACAGCAAAACCTGACAAACCTTAAATCCCAGTGCTACAGAATTCTGTTAGGTAACAGATGGGGAAGATAATTAGCCTTCAACTCAACCATCACATGCTTCATTAGGAGCCTTATTCCCATCAGACACATTCTCTATGAGATTTTATCTCCAGGACAATAAGGGTTATTGTTTGTCTTGAACTGGCAAACCAAGGCAAACTCGGGAGATCTGGAGAAGGAACAGGCCTATTATATTCTTTTCCAAATACAGTGCTCTTCTTACATGCTGGTGATGTCCAGCTGGAATGGCTGGGATTGCTGTGTCTGGGTTTTTTGGTGACAAAAAGCTCAGGAGTTTCCTCACTTTGCAAGGAGAAGGAGTTTCCCAGTCCTTGGGGGCAGAAGAAACTTGTTAAACAGTGATCATGCAGTAGAATAAATATCTGTACACACACAGATACATCAGCAATGGCAGTTTCCCCTTTAACTTCCATGCAGTCAAAACTAAACCAGAGTCTCTCCCTTTCCTCATCTTGGTAAAGAAACACTGAGAGACTTGTGTATCTTGGTCATCTGCTCCCCAGCTCTGCATCTCAAGAGAAAACACTCCCAGTGAATGTAAATAGATGAAGCAGCTTTTACCACCAGAATGGTTTGTTGAAATCTGTTCATTATTTGTACAGGTCAGACCAGTTTTCCTCTGGGATCCTCTGGCAAAAATAAATATTATTTTGTAGGATTTGTGGCCCCTCTCGTCCTGGGTGAGTTATTTATTGGACATCCCTCCCCAGCTGTCAGGCTCCAACTCCCCAGCCATGTCTCTCTCCTGTATAATGTTTAGGATGCTCTTTATGAGTAACCATATTTACACTCCATTTATAAACAGTTCAAGATTGATAATTGCATCTTCTGAAGGAACTGTGCACTGATTTGTCCATCTGACATCCAGATCAGTGCAGCAGAGGAACCCAGTTAAAGCCAGAATACCTCCTGGCTGGTAATGAGGAAATTCCACTCACAAAACTCTTTCATTTATGAATTAAGTCACTGAAACTGATATGACTTCTGGTTCTGACACAGAAGTTGCACCCTCTCCTCTTCCACCGTGGAACAGCTTGAAAACCACCCCTGTGGAGTGCAAAGGAGGAGCAGGGGAAGGATCTTTATGAAAGCAGCATGTTTTTTTCAGATCTACAATTTTATTCTCGATGGAATTCTTCCAAACAGTCAAAGGAAGAACTGAGCCAACCCTGTGATTTGCAAAACTCTTTTCCACCTCCTTTTTCAGATGAACTGCAAAGCAGCCACAGCCAAGGAGGAGAACAGATTGGCACAGCCAGGGCCCTAAATATCCAATACACCAGGAGTCCACTTGGCCAACTCCAGCTCTGCCAGCAATGGAAGGGAAATATTCAAACCAAACAAAGAAATAAAACATTTCTAAGCATTTGAACAAACAACTTCCAATGCAGAACCACAGAATATCCTGAGCTGGAAGGGGCTCACAGGGGCCATCCAGTCCAGCTCCTGGTCCTGCACAGACACCCCAACAATCCCCCCATACCTTCAGAGCTGCTGATTTCATCACATCCACAGCAGCTCATTGGGGGAACTGGGTTTTTTTCCCCCTCAGAGGAGAAAATGAAATCCAACCCAGCCCCCTAAACACTGCCCTTGTTGCAGAAATGCACATTAATCAGGCCCAGCTTTGTTAGTCCTGACCTTGACAATCCTTTGTGGGTTTATACTGTCTATAGCTGAGCTCAAATATTCCTTGTCCTTAGCTGAGAGGTGACTTGCTTGAGAACTAAAGCTTACAAACTACATTTTTAACAACAAATATGATCTCTTGCCTCCTCCATGTTTGGTTTTTTTTTTTAAATAAAATTTACCTTAATAGCAAATAATTCCGATAACAGTGCCCCACATGTAGTTATTTGGTTTAGATTACTTTAGGTGGGGCCTAAGTTAGGCTTGGTCATCCCTATGGACAATTAAAAGGGGTGCTTGGCTTTTCCTGTACCCTCAGAATGTTCCTCTCAGGTTCCCTCGAGCTCCCTGTGCCGGAGCCTCCCGGGGGCAGCCTGTGCAGTTCCCTGCTCGGGACAGCAGAGCAGCCCTGCAGCTCCCCGAGGAGGCACCTCCAAAACCACACGGCAGCGGCTGGGAGTGCATTTATTGCATTTCCCTGGGGTGACTCAGCTTTATTTCTCAGGCTGTGGAGACCCAGTACATCAAGAGCCTCAGGTATTTAAACCCAAGATGGAATTACTGCAACTGCAGCGGGAGGAGCAGAGCTCTATTCCAGCCTGTTAACCTGCAGACTTCTTTATTGAGCCAGATTTACTTTCCTGAGGTCAAAATAAGGCAAACCTTTTGAATTCCTGAAGCTGTTCCGAGGCAGCTCTGCCACCCCACAGGTGCAGATCTGTTGCTGCCACTCCAGGAATGCCTGGAACCCAAAATGTGCAGGGGAGGCTCCTGTGCTGATTTAAAGTTAAACCAGCAGGAGAAATGAATCCAACTTAGAATGGGATTGTAAGTGAGAATAACAATTCAATAAAAAGCTCACAATAAATGCACTGATACAGAAGGAAAATCCCTTTGACCCACAAAAGCAGCTGTGCAGCCCAGCCCAGTGGGGCACGAGCAGGATGGAGCTCACCAACCCCTGTGCTGAGCACCACGGGGGGCCACTGAGTTCAGAGTAAAAGGAAAGAAGAAACCTGATGGTGAAGATGATGGTCAGTCTGGTCAGGAATGGCAGTCACAGTCCAATTGAGGCTCTGCTCCTCCTCTGGATCTGATGATGATCCCAGTCCCAAACCCCAAGCTTATCTCTGCTTGGGCTCAGATGGGAACGCCCAGTCCCTCCCCCAGGGTGGGGAGTTTCACAAGGGGTGATTTACTCTGTGAGGTCAATCCTGGCATATTTTTGGCATCCCTGATGGCCCCTGAGCAGACATGACCCCTCAGGTGGGTGTGAAGGTGCTGGTGGCTCCCCAGAGGGGAGTTTTCACACCTGAGCCATAGATGTGAAGGCAGGAAAACTTCCTTATCCCACAGCAGTTCCCAAACACCCCCCTGTACCCTGAGGGGTGGGGTGTGCCCTGGGCAGCTGCTGCCAATGGGCCATGGGGAGCAGTTCATGAGAAAAATGACACAGGGGGTTTAGAACACACCCCCACCCAGTGACAAACTGGGCCTGGCCAGGATAACCAGGACAGCTCCACTTGCACAGCAGCTCCCACCTCTCCCAGTTCAGCTTTGCATGTGCTTTGGGGGTGGCAAACCACATTTTCAAGAGCAGGCAGAGTAAACACCACTTTACACACATTAAACAAGCAGAGAGAAATGAAAATGCAAACAAGGGCTGTGTGTGCCTCCTCTTCCTCTAAACCCAAGAATTTCTTTGTAGAAATTTTTATATATTTATCTTAATGTCATAGATATTGTTTTTCATATGTTTATATAGCCTTGTTTTATAACGAGGCTGCCTGGCCTGTCTTTGGGCAAATCCAATCAAAAACTGTCCAGACAGCTCACTATTTCTTAAAGTTCTGCTACAGCCTGAGCAGCTGATGACCATAATTATTTGTATTGCAGTGACCTCAGACTTCCTTCACACCCACACAGGAGCTCACAAGGTGAGAGGAGGGACACACACACCACTCTGAGCTGCAGCAGCTCCACGGGCTCCTGGACTGGAAGAGAACATCTGGAAATCCTGCAACAACCAGACCAATCCCCAAAATCAGCAGCAAGGGGGGTGATTAAGACTCAGATTTAGGGCTGCCATTCCATTCTAGCTCTTATTCGTGATATGGCAGGACCCAAATTCCATAGGTGGCACAACTGGATCCAGGAAAAACTCATTGATAAAAGCAGCTGTTTACTGCTTAAATATGCTTTGCATGAGGGGTGGGGAGTCCTTCTTTGCACAGCTTTTTCTTCCCTCACAGTACCTCTTTCTTTGAACTAGTTTTTCTAGTTAACCAGCATAAAAATTCAGCTCCTATTTCCACTAAGCACATAAAATCACTACAGAGCATTTAGTAGCTCCCTGGATTTTTAGACAATACAGGAGAAATTGCCCCCAGCAGCAGCTCAAGCTGCTGAAGCACCAGGAGTTACGTGGAGTTGAGCTCATACTCACAGTCAGAAACATTTGCAAATTAATTTATCAGCATCTGGGCTTGCACCTAATCACAACAAACAGTGGGAAATCTCTGTGGGCCATGGAACCTGCACAGGTTGGATTCAGTATCCTACTTCCCAGAGAGTAAATGAGCACAGGCCAGAGGAAATACAAAACCTCCTCTTGCCTTTTAATGCAACCACTGCACATTGTACTTATTTTTCTGGCATCACACAGTTCTCACTGGGCTGTTTGTAAACTTTGTGCTTCATGAAGAACTGGGTAAAAGGTGTACCTATTGCCCAGATCAGTACAAGGGTCAAGTCTGAAACACTCCAGGTGTTTTGCACCAGCATGAAAATTAGAACTTTCCACAGGCACCTCTCAAAGCTTCCTGACACTGTCACAGTGAAGAGAAGGAATCATAAGGCACGTTGGCCTGAGATGCATTGGTTGGCTTGTCTGTTCATTACTGGAGTTACAGTGATGAGTCACTTCACTGTCCTGCAACTGGATGTCTTTATAAGACAAGATACACAAGAAGGAATTGGAGGGAATCACCTGGGAAGCAAATGTGGGTGATTTTCCCTCCCCAAATGAGCCCACAGATGGTTTCTATGGATTGCACCGTGTTCACATCCAGAAACAATAGCAGAAAAAAAGCGACAAGAGATGAGCATCATTTGCAGGTTGATGATACTGCAATCAAGAGGGAATGAAAGCCCCAGTTTGTCTTCTCCTCAGACTTCTTTCTTTTTATACACTCCCGCCTATTTCTACCATCCAAAATAACTCTTTGATACTTACATACCAATTCCAGATATACTCTGATAGCAAGTTCTATTCTGGCTTTACAGCCTCATCACAGGGTATTTCTCTGAGCTGTGAGTACATCACATTTCTATTTGTAGAATTGTATTTTCTGCTCCCAATAGCTTCAAGTGTACTATTTCATTGCATGCCTAAGTACAAACTCTTCAAGCATTTCCTCATAGTTCCTGTAAGACATTTAGCACTGCTAATATAAATTTGCCTTGAAGTTTGGGGGTTTATTTGTTTCAATTTTAAAAAGGCTACTTTGCAAACCAGTGGCCAAGATAAAGCAAATTAACCTCAGGATCCATTTCAGAGACATGAAGGTGAAAGAATCCATCCAAAAAAGGTTAATTTCAGCAATATTTCTGTTTGCAACCTCCAGCAGTCTAAGCACTTCCTCCACTGGTGTTTTAGGAAATTGTTTTACACTCAATTGAGATAAGGATGGCAATAAACTGTGTGAGATCTCACAGGGCTTCCTGACAGCAGACAAGGGACTGCTGAGCCCAGGACTGGATTCCTGGTGTTCAGAAGTGCTTTCCCTGGACAGTGGTGCTGGAGGGACGGAGGGAAGGAGGGATGGATAAAGGGATGGATGGATGGATGGATGGATCCCTCTGCTCCCCTGAGCTGCAGCCTGAGCTCAAGCTCTGCTGGGCTGTACCTGAGCTGTGACCAGGGCTTATGTTGCCATTTTTAAAACTCTTCTTTACTTTTAAAGAGCATCACAATGTTCAAATAATTACATTTCAAGTGTTCTGGAAGAAGCAACTGAATAGGAAGGAGAATCTTTCGATGCTTCAGGACTCCTCTCCTCAGAGCACCAAGTAGGGCTGATTCCCATCCTGACAGGACTGTCCTTGCTAAGGCAAACGGTGCCATCCTGGAGCTGGGAATGATCCCAACACCTGCCCCTCTGCACTTCAGTGATCACCATGGAACAGAGCCTTAGCAAAGACTGACTCATTTCATTGCAACAGTACTCCAAGACAATTGTGACATCTTGCAATTAAGACCCACCAGCCACCCTGTTTTGTGGGCAGCCCACACAAAAAGAACTCCCATCTACTTCTCATATTTGCCAGATTGTTTCATTCACAATGGAATCAATTTAAACTCCGATCCTGTTTCCATTCTTGAGCATTATTAGGAATCACCCAGGCAGGAATCAAACAGCTCCTCCTCCAGGACCCCACTGAGCTGCTTATGCTGAGGGACAAACAACTGGCAGCAGGAGTTGGTGTCCCCTGCCCTCACTGCCACCCCCAGGCTCTCACACAGCCCCTTCTGAAAGTCTCCTGTGCTAAAACACATCGAAGCCCACAGAGAGCAGAATGTTCCTGTGACATCCCTGCTGGGTGTTGGCTGGCAGGGGAAGAGCTGAGAGCCAGAAGACAACACAGGAAGAAACACATGGATGTGGTGCCAGGGCAGATTCTACCCCTTTTATTCCAAAAGCAAAGAGGCTCTTCTGGCTGCAGCTCCAGTGCAAGGGAAGCAGAGCAGGCTGCAGGTTTTGTGTTCAGGCAGTTTTCAGTTCCCTTGTCTCATCTTTGCTATAAATCTAAATAGAAGGCAAAAATACACCCAGAACAAACAAAGCAGACCAAGTGACAAGCTCTTGGCCAACAGGATTAATTAAAATCTTCCTTAGATGTCACGAGTGAAGGGAAGGAGGCACATCTTTGCTCTCACAAAGCACTGCAATCTGTTATGACTCTATTAAGGACCAAGATTAAGACACCATAAAGGCAAAAGAGATTCTTTTAGGTCAGCCTTGAATATACTTTTCCCCCTTTCTCATCTTTGTAAACAAATCAGACGTGCATTTCCAGAATAATCAGTTCTGGTCAAGCTCAAAGGATAACTATTCTTAACAGCAACATAAAGCAAGAGTTTGGAACTTACTAGTGAAATAAGTAAAGCCTTCTGTGTGACAGCCAAGGGGTTGTCACCAGTAATGCCCCTTTGGAAGGAACTGGTGATTTAGGGCCGTGTCTCCACACACCACTGGAAAACAAGATGCTGCAGGGCTGGTGATACAGGACATGCCTGGCAGTCTTCTCTTAATTTTTGTGCTTATTTCATCTCCAAGCAGAAGTCTCAGCTCAGGGGAGCTGCTGGGGGAGGTCAGAGCTGCACCAGGCTGGAGGCAGAAGCACAGCCCCACCTCAACCCTTCCCTGTCCTACTCAGCCAAAGGGGTGTTTTGGTCTTACCACAAAAGTCTGAATTTACCTTCAGAAAGTGCAGCCCAGAACATTACTGCACCTTCAAAATACTGCAGGGAAGTAGGGCAGGAGTTATTGGCTTGGTCTGCTAAGGGTCATCTACAGCTTGGTACCAAACAAGCATTAAATGAGGCACTGGGCAAAACCAGCCTGCTGCTGTCCCTGCCATGTGAGGCCAGGAGAGAATCCAGCCTAATCAGTCCTTCACACAGCTCCCCAAAACACCAGCTGCTGCCAGAAGGAATTCCTTCTCTTCCCATGCAGTAACAGCTGCCTGGCTGTAGCAAAATGGGCTGCACAGGGGACAGACAGAGAAGTTCCATTTCTCACCCAGTGCTCTGCCAAGAGATTGCCAAGGATGGCAGGACCAAAGACTGGCAACCTGGAAATCCCACCTGTTGAAAGCCAAAGCTAAAGCTGGTACTTATTTGCAAGGGATCAAGATGGCCTTTAAGGTCTCTTCCAACCCAACCCATTTTGGTGTTCTATGACTCTTTGTTACTGCTGGTGATCTGCTCTGCACGCCTGAGCCAGCCAGGGGCATGAGGGACATCATCTCCACTGGGCAAACACAGCAAGGGCAATTTTTTCTTCACCAGGGACTGCAGTTTTCTTGGAAGAATGTTTCCAGGTACTCCCAAACCAGCCCAGCACTCAGCACCAACGTCCTGGAGCCCACAGGTCTGGGAGCCCACTGAGCTCTGTGGGGACAGGGCAGGTCCAGGATTATTGACTTCACAGCTCCTGGGAATGCTCTCCCCAAAGGGCCTGCGGTGTGTGGAGGACACAACTGCACATTACCATTTGTACAGGACAAGAAATTCCCAAGTGTCCCTGCAGAGACCACAAAAACCACGGTGCAGGATGTTAAAAAACACCCACCAAAGTCAAGCAGGGAGGTGTGGTGGGTCTCATCACCTACACTGGAATGCTGCCAGCCTAAAGCTCTGCCCACAACAGCCAGTGGCTTTAGTGCCAGGTGCTGTGCTCTGAGCTCACTATCAGCCAGACAAGGGGGGCTGGAGCTCAACACACCTGTCAAATCAAACACACCAAAACACCAGCTCTCAGCTGACACCTGAACTACATTTCACACACAGATGCCCAGCAAGAAATATGTGGTCATACATCAAGTCATTGAAAATCCTTACTGCTTCTTCCTCCAGTAATTTTGAGTCAAAACTCATGTCTTACTATGAATGACAAGAGCTACTAAGTCTTTCTTCAAGACAGATTTGGTGGTAAAGGGCACCAGTTCTAAAACCCTCCCTTCTGTCACAGCAGGATTTTATTGTTACAACTGCAATTAAACCCCCAAACCAAAACTCCCCGGTTTTCCCAGACATATTTACCTTGGACTAGCTCCTCAATGTGTAGAAATCAATCTTTTGGCAACAAAGCCAAGTAATTAATTAAAATCTGTGAAAAATATGAAGGAGTGGTGGGTCTTCCAATTCTAACTTCACAATGAACACTGAAGTGCAGTCAGTGTGTCTGCTGCTTAACAATCCCCAACTTCACAGATGATCTGAGGGCTGTCTGGTTCTGCTGCCAACATTCAGTTCTCTCTGCAAAGACACTGCTCTTTAAGACCTCTAAAACTACTGCAGCCTTATCAGAAACGTAGTTTACACTGTAACACCTGTAACAGTATTTCAGTAGGAGCCATAATATCAGTAATTAAATGTAAATTGGAATTAGAAAGTGACTTTAAGCCCTTATGATGACATCTTAAAAATTATTTGGGTACAAACCTTGCAAGCTCACTTTAAGAAGTCACCCCAAAGCACCTGCTGACAACCTACTCACCCTTGATTCACTGCAGTTTCAGTTGTGTTTTAAGAAGGAAAAATACATTTTCTTGTCCCTTTGAGAAACTGATAGTCAAAGTTTTTGGCAGTCAAGATCCACGTGAAGTGAAGAGTCAGTCAGCATTGTTCAACATCATTTTAATCTCCACCAAGGGAAAATTATGGAAACATGTTAACACAAACAGAAGATGACTGGGGGAAGACCATATGGTGCTATGACAGGGGGTTAGTTTCTAGAAATGTAATTTATAACTTTATAAAAATTATATGAAAGAATAACAACATCTTTCAGTAACATCAGACAGTATAGAAAAAATAAATCTCCACATTGGTCATACTCTGATGGTCCTTCTAGTAAGAAATTTAAAAGTGCTTTTTAATCCCAGTGTAGCAACTCAAGCTTAGTGCAATATGTCAAATGTGGCTTAAAGCAGATATTTATAGCAACTGTGCAATTTTACAACTGACAAACCCCATCTAAACATTAACACTAAGTGAGGTAAGTATTACAATTAGCATTAAACATCCCTTAAAAAGCTTACATATCAACTCTACTACAAGGAAAATCTTGGTGCCCCTTCCCAGGAAGGCTCAGACATAAACATGACATGAAACTTGGAGTATGAATCAGTGACCACTGGGAAGTTATAAAAGCTCTTGCAAAATATACAGTTTAGTACATTTCCAACCCACTGCTACAATGCAAAATACACCAACTTAAACAAAGCCAGACTTTACAGGTAGTGCACTGAATCCGCCTGGAATACACACTTTTGTTCCCAGATCCTCCCAGAAACTCCATATAAAGTTAACACATTAACTTCATGTAGAAATTCCACTGTAGTTTTAGATGAACAGTAATAATGAACCATTTACTTACAAACTATGACCGCAGCTACAAAGTACCATTACTCCTCTGAGCAAGTGAAAAACACAGCACTAGTTGGGGGGGGGGGGAGGGAAACAAAACAAAAAAAAAAAACCCCCACAACTTAAATGTACCCATCACTGTTTAATACATGCCAAGCTGGGAAGAGCGAGCTAGCCTGTGTTTCTACACAGTTTTTTCTGCAAGGCTGCTCAGAACTCTAAAATCAGCTTTGACTCGACTGTAGTTTCTTTACCCTGTGAGTTCAAATGCACAGGAATTGCTGCCTTTGACATGCAGGGCTCGTGGTGAGAGGCAATCACCAGACTGCTCATGTTGAGCCCTTATGGCTCATTTGTGTATGGGGCCAAAGGTGTTTCCTATTCTATTTCTCAAGGTGTTTATGAGTAGCATGTAAGTCACTATCAATAACAGGAACAAACAATAAATTAATGATCTTTCCTTCTAACAGACTATGGCTTCAAACCCCCCAACTGCCCTGGTTTTTACAGTATTGCACTTCACTTTAGGGTTAAGCAGACACTGAAGTCTCCACAGAACACGTTTGATGACAACATTTCAATTAAAAAAGCAATAAATAAAAACGCAGTAGCTAAAAAAACCCAAAAAACATTGGGTTTAGTCCTTTCCCCCCCACCCCAGACAAAGTTGCACCATCTGAAAAAGGCCTGGGACAGTCTTTGGATCCCAACTGCATAGTTCCTCCAACACAAGAGACACCTCCCACCTTTCCCCCCCGCCCCCTTGGCAATCAGAGAAGCAATTACAGCTTTCTACAGCGACATCAGACACAAAGCCAGCACCCTTGAGTGCAAGTCTGAGCTTCGGCGGCTGTGCTGCCTCTGGTGGGACACACGCAGGGCTCAGCCCTGTCCCTGCAGTGAGGAGCAGCCCACGCCAGCGGCACAGCCCCCGGGCAGCTGCTGCAGGCAGGGCTGGGCAGGGCCCTGGTCGGGCCCGAGGAGCCCCAGGCCGTGCAGGTTGAGGATGGAGTCTGCAATGATCCGCGCCGTCCTCTTCTGGTACCCGCCAGACGTCACCATGAGCACGGGCACGCCGCGCCGCCGGGCAGCCCTGAACACCACCTCGTCCCTCTTCACGATGCCCTGCAGGGGCACAGCCGGCACGGGGGCATCAGTGGCAGCACTTGGAAGGATTCAGATCCTTCCTGCTGACGTGCTGCAGGCTGGGAACAAAACCTGCTCCGGCTGTTGCCTAAAATTGAGGGGGAAAACCTTTCCGAGACAGCGTTAGTACAGGGAGCAGAGCTTGCAGGAGCATTTCCTGGGGCATGGAGGTGTGTGGTGTGTGCAGGTGCAGACCCTGTACAGACAGGGGGCTCACTGATTTTACAGCACTGATTAATGACCACAACTAAAGGTTACACCCAACCCAAGGTCTGCCCACCCTGGTGCCACCCTCAGATCCCCCCTCAGCTCTGCCCCTTGGCACAGCCCCATGAAATTCAGTCGGAGGGCTCAAGACCTTTCACTTCTTCACCATCATCACCTTCACACATCCCATTCCCTCCCTGGAGGTCCTCCAAGGTCCCTGGGCCTTCTGCCTTGTTTTGACTACAATATATGTTGTTATTCTAGTCCTGGTCCCTGAGTTCCAAGCAAGATGTTCTGGCTGCTGTCTAACCCTTAACACAGGCATTCAGAAATGCAGCAGAGAGGTAGAAACAGCTGGTTGCACATTAAATGTGCGAAGTTATACAGCTATATAAAAATTTACATTTATATACACATATATTTACAAATCTATGAAGTCCTAAAGCATCACCAGGATTGCAGAAATGCAGGTTGGGAGATCTCTAGTCCAGTCTCCTGCTTGAAGCAGGACAGCCACCAGCAGTGGCTGATGGCAGTGGTGACTTCATGTGGATGAGGCTTGGGAATGTCCAAGGATGGCCATTCCCCAGCTCCAAATGAAAACCAAACAATGCTCTTCAATTGTTGGTGTGATTTTTGGGAGGTACAGGGTCAGGATTGGATTTGATGGTTTCTGTGGGTCCCGTGCACCTCAGGATGTTCTGTGGTTCTGTGATATTTCAGCTCTAACCTCTGAGTTATGGATTTATAATAGTGGATCCTTGGTAAGTGTTTAAGCCTTACATTTTACAGTAGCAATGAAAAGTTCATTTAAAAGGCCTCGTAGCTGGTTTACATTAACAATTATTTTAAAAAGAAATAACAAAATACCCCAACAAATCAAATATCCTTGACTTGTTTTAGAGGACATGACAGATAAAGTCTTCAGTACAAATTCCTAGAAGAATTCTTGCTCAAAGGCCATAAAGTCTAAACTGACTACACCTTCTAACAGTGTCCAGCCTATTTTCCAGGTGAGAAATTGAGACTGAGAAAGGCTGTCTGAATTCAGACTGCTTTAGTTTATGCTCATCTTGCACAGCACCCCCTGACAAAGGCTCAGCAACTCAACCAAGATTTCACAATCCCACAGAAGAACCCAAAATTCAAAATCAGGTTTTACACATTCACAATCCCTGGCTGAATTATTAGTCCCAGTTTCTTTAATAAAAGCCTATGGCAAATGCTGGAAGAATCTATGGCTGAAGGGGAGCTGCAGAATGTAAGCAATGGTAAACTCATAAAAAAGGAAATAAATGCTAAATAAGTTCTTACTGAGAAGGGTATGGAACCAAAAAATAACAAAAACTGCTGACCAAGAGGTCCTATAGCATCACTGAGCCCAGACAACAGGAGAGTTTGAGTCTTCTGGGTTTCAAAAAGTACATGTGGGAAAAAATACTTCAGAAATTAGTGAGAACTAAATTAAAGTCTATTTTTTGTAACAGCAGAGAGTTCCAGGCATACATAGCTCATTACAATGCCTGAAAAAACCCCAAACCAAATGTTTAGCAACATAAGAGACAACGCTCAGAAGATTAAATAAGTGCAGAGCTGGAGAAGGGGATCATAATGCCATGAAATACAGAAAATTAAGGATGCAGCAGCAAAGGTGTTACAAAATGAATATGCACTTCTCACTGCTTAAAGGAAGACAGTAAATACATCAAGAAATATTACCCTGCCATTAATTAGACTATGACCATATAACAAGGAGAAAAAACAAGATCCAAATGTAGCAGAAGGAGTACCTTGTAAAACCATACAACAGTGCTGCTTATTGTGCAGGCTCATCATTGACATGGCCTGTGAGAGGACAAGGAGTGACAACTGCACTGTGAGACAAAGAAACCTGAAGAATTCCATGAGAAACAGACCCTCAGAGAAAGGACAGAATTCCAGGAGGAGCTGTGGTCCCCTGGGCCCTGGATGCAGCACCCTGGAACTGGGATGCAGCACCCCTGGGAACCTGGATGCAGCACCCCTGGATGCAGCACCCAGGAACTGGGAGTAGCTGCCAGTGGCAGGAACTGCTCCTGCACCTCCTGTGGCTGAGCCTGGAGGAGCCCAGGGGAAAACATGGGCTTATTCCCACATTTCTCTGTTACCAAGAAAGGAGCCACATCAACAGAAAACAACAGCACAGTGGGCACCTCCACACAAAGGAAGACTCTGCTGCCACACCTCAGGGTCTTCTGCAGCCTCAGGCCCCAGGAGAGCAGCACTGAGAACCCTGAGGAGCCCAGTTCTGAGCAGCAGGGACTCTGCAGCAGGAGCTCAGGGTGTGAATGACATCCCCGGGTGCAGGACCAAAGACTGCACTAAGGAACCTCCAGGAGGTGAACTCTCCAGGCACAATGCCTTCAGTTTTGGCCTCTCCAGCTGCCTGGGATTCCAAACATGCTGAAATGTGTCTTCGCATTTACACAAAACCAGCGAGACAAGGAAACCCTGCCCTCAGTGCAGACAACAAAGGCTGGAGCTACAGAAACCTCTGCTCCTTCAGGCTGTGCAGAGAAATGGCACCCTCTGCCTTCCACCTCTCCCTGTGAGCAGGAAAAGCTGCTTCTCCTTCCCTTCCCCATCCTTACCTTCTCTCTCTACCAGCAACCTACAGCAACTCACTCTGCTTGGCAATTAACCCTGCTCACTCTGCTTAGTAATTAACCCTGCTCACTCTGCCTGGCAATTAACCCTGCTCGCTCTGCCTGGCAATTAACCCTGCTTCCTCTCAAAAGGCAGGACTGTTGTTTTCTTGAGGCAAATCCCCAAGTGTTCTCCACCCACCCCCAAGCTCGCACTTCCCTTGGTGGCCACTGCCGCACCATCACATCTCACACCTCAGGTCATGTCCTCTCCAAGGTTAAAAGCAGGTCCAACCCCTCAGCTCCTTCTTTGTGCACCAGAACTAAAGAGAATGAAAGCTGAGGAGATGGAGTGGTGGCTCCTCCAGGGGGGGAGCTGAGAGCTCACAAACCAAGCACTCCTCTGGATTGAACTGGAGCCATTCACTGTGAAACAAGAGAGAGGCAGCACAGAGGGACTGTCACAGTCCCTCCACTGAAAACCAGGGAGGAAACACAAGATCTGTCTGTTTTGAGAAAAGCTGACTGGAAGGTGAAGGTGCATAAACTGGAAGGTGAAGACTTCTATGAGGCTGTACAGAATAAATCAAAATTTAAGTGTGCTACCAAACTGGTGAGAGAAAGTCAATGATACCTGTAAAGAAAAGAATCAAAGAAAGGAAAAGAGGTGTTCACTTGCTAGGAATACACAAAACTGTTAGAACTGGAAGACACTACAAGGATAGTTTAAATCAAGTGTAAGATACATACTGGGGGCAGGTGACAAAAGAAATACCTTGCAAAATGGGTCATGTGAGGGGAAAAGGAAACCACCCAAACCACAGAAATGGAAGTCAAGTGAAGTGTGAAAATGTCTGTCTCTCTGGTTACTGTCTGGGTGTTCAAAACCAGTGTATTTTAGAGTGGAGATGGATTAAACTGGAAGGAATCTCCATCTAGGATTTCAGAGCCACACAGACCAGGGTGTCAGGGCCATACAGAGCAGGATGGCAGTGCCACACAGAGCAGGATGGCAGTGCCACACAGAGCAGGGTGTCAGCCACACAGACGAGGATGTCAGTGCCATACAGAGCAGGACGGCAGTGCCACACAGAGCAGGGTGTCAGTGCCACACAGAGCAGGATGGCAGGGCCACACAGAGCAGGATGGCAGGGCCATACAGAGCAGGATGGCAGGGCCACACAGGGCAGGATGGCAGGGCCACACAGAGCAGGATGGCAGGGCCACACAGGGCAGGATGGCAGGGCCACACAGGGCAGGATGGCAGTGCCATACAGAGCAGGATGTCAGGGCCACAAATACCAAGATGTCAGGGCCATACAGACCAGGGGAGAAATAGCCAGACCTCCCAAAGGATCCCCATCCAGGATGTCAGAGCCATACAGACCTGGGGGGAAATAGCCAGGCCTCCCAAGGGATCCCCATCCAGGATGTCAGTGCCAGCATTATAGACCAGGATGTCAGGTTTGAACTCGTTCAGTGCTCCCTCCACGTGGGTGTGCACCTTCTGAAGGTACTCGGTGTCCTCCGTGCCCCACTCCAACTCCACTCTGCGTTTGATGGCACCTGAAAGCAAACAAACCAACTAGTCCTCAAGGAGGCAAAGCATTGCTTTGAAAGAAAATGCAAGATTTAGGTGAGCAAGGGGGAAAAAAATATCCCATTTCTGGAAGTTTTCTCAACATATTGCATTTTCACAGAACCTTGAATTAAAGAGAATTACTCAACTACTAGTTTTCCCAGCACAGTGACCTTGAAAAAAAATCCATTGAAGAGAGAAAATTAGATGCAGGGGGGAAAAAAATAATCTCTGAGAAAAGCAGCTGATCTACGTGTCCAGTTACCAATCAGCAGAGAAATCATAAAGGAAATTATTAACTTAAAAGTAACCTAAATAAAGCATGGGGCAAAGAAAACACTGAACTGCTATTGCAGAGGAAACAGCTGGGGGGAAAAAACAAGATAAATATCACTGAGAAATTATGAAGATGTTTTATTTTTATCACTCAAAACTTCACAGCAAAGGATCATGAATCTATGTGAACTGCTTTATGAATGTATGACAGGATTCAGCTTTGCCCCAAGCATTTTCAATTTCATGTTCTTACCCTGTAATCCTACCAGAAGAGCAAATATCTATTCTTAATTTAAATCAAATTATTTCTAATGCTTCTAATAAAGCAACAGAAGTGGAAGAGGAGGGCTGAGAAGGTGAAGGGAGGAAAGCCAAGGTGATGTAGTCTAGTTTTGGGTGCCTTTATGGATGTGTGTGTAACTCTACATGTGAGTCAACACCAAACCCATGGCAGAGGTGCTCCAAGGAATGACTTCTACCCCACCACATCCTCTGCCTCAAATTAATTGACAGACTCAGCACCCACCAAGTGTGCATTCAACCCAGAATAACACTTAATTACTCCTGTGATTGCTGGGTAGGGGTTTGTCTCTGCTTTCCATCCTTGTTCAACACCAGTGAAGTGTTTTTTGTTCCTATTTTACTGCCTTGACATCAGTTCTAAGATTTTTGTTTCTTTATGGTATTTTCCTGAGCTCTTTTCTTATTGTTGTATAAATATCCCTGTAAGTCTGCACAGATCTTCTGAAGAGCACTTGGAGCCTCCTCAGGGTGAGGGATCTGCTGGGGGCAGGAGCTGTGGAGGAGAGGACTGGCTGGGATGGGAACAAACTGTTGTTCTGGTGGAACCATGAAGAGGTTAAGACATGGTGAATAAGATGCCAGGTCTTTGCAGGGCTCTTTCCTCCATGTGCACAAGTACAGAGCAGGAGCACTGACAGAGCAGGGGTAGATCTGCAGGTCAGGATGGACACAGCTTCTCCATGTGTTCATTGTCCATCTCCTGCTCATCAGTGAAGGTAATTCTACAGCTCTGTAAAATGACACTCGAGCTTCGCAAGGCCTGAACGTTGAGTTTCAGCTGCCAACTCTTCCTGCTCACCCTTCAGTGAACTTGTCCTATTCCCTATCCATCTTCTCCTTTCTCCTCTAAAGCCTGTGTCATTCCAAACTGCTTCCCCTGAGGAATTCAGTGTGCTTGTGCCTTAGCATCAGGCAATGAGCTCTTTTTTTCCCTTCCCTAATGAAGGGCATGGGGCAAAAAATGTGCATGAGAGGCTCCTGCAATAAAACATGGGAAAACCAGGCAGGAACTCCAAGGAGATAGCGGTCAGTTAGAGCTCACCCTAAGGACTACAGCTGCCAGGTTCAAACCTCTACCTTTCTTCAGAGATTCCCCCTGTGATCCCATCTTTTCAGGAAGGGTTTAAAGGATTTAGCCACAAAAATCCTATTTAGACATTCTTATACAATCTGCAAGGACCTACAGGTTCACAAGCCATTGGCACCTTAGACCAGGAATGCTGGCATTCCCAGCCCTCCCAGGGGAGGGGTGAGCTCAGTGGTTCAGATTCCTCTATTTTGGTCTTGATCCATCTGTTCAAATGTTGCCACGTGATGGAAGAATAAAGGGATGCATTTGCTTACAGTATGTCTGCCTCCAGACATGATGTGCTTTAAATGGTCATATTTTTTGTTTAATACCTTAAAATACTACAATTCTCAAAGTCTTAATTGGTCAAAACCCAGCAGTGCCATGCACTGCACCTCATTCCTGCCAAGAATCCAAGTGAACGCTTTCCAGGAGGACAGGATCACTGAAGAAATCCTACAGCAGAACATCCCCCCAATAACCTCTGACTCAATGAGCAAATTAAGCCTGTAATACATGAGTACAACAGAATCAAAGATCAAATCAACTTTGGGCTTTTGAATGCCAATTCAACCATTATCAAAGCCCCACTAATTAACTGTGGCAGGTCACAAGACACAGTAGGCACATCACAGCAGGGATAAACAAAGCACAACCAAGAAAAATCGAGCAGACCTCTTATCCCAGGTCTGACAGGCTGCCCAGGGCAGGGGGAGGCCCCATCCCTGCCAGGATTTCATCTGGATGTGGCACCTGGGGATGGGGCTAAGTGATGGCCTTGGCATGACTGGGGTGGGACTCGATCTTAAGGGGCTTTCCCAACTTTCATGGTTCTGTTCCATGACTTCCTTTTGCTTCCCAACTTGTTTCACATTCAGATGCAGCCTGTTTTCTAGATGCTTATAAACCAACTTCTACTGGCAAGACAACACACCTAAGTATGTTAGAATTTATAACTTTCAAAAGAAGAGGAAACCTTTTCACACAGTATCAGCTCCTGATGACACTCCCCAGGGAGTCATCAGTGAATTCTTTCATAAACATAGTTTAAGGGAAAGATGAAGTTCCAACAACCTCTTCAAATCCCAGGATTATTTAACTCACTGCTCCAAGTGTGGCAGGGGCACTGAACGCGCACCCACCCACCCAGCCCTGCATCCCCGAAATCCATCCCAGAAGTGCTCTGAGTATCCCAGAGATCACTGAAAACGATGTGAAACTAGACAAAAAAAATCAATCTAGTTAACATGTTGCAAGGCAGCTTGTTAGCAAATGAGGTTGTGCAACAGGCCAGAAGGGCTCCCACATTTTTGGGAGCTGGATTGCAGCTGTACTTACGCTTGGCAAAGCTGTCCCCCGGGTAGATGTATCTGTTGTAGGCATCCATGATGTACACCCGAGGGTCATCCATGAAGTCCCTCTCGTGGCCATTGCCCTGGAGGAAAGGCACACTCAGCTCTGCCTGTGCCACCCACTGGCAGCCCAGAAGAGCCAGAGTGCCAACACCCACAGCTGCTCGTGGTTCCCTTGCAAATGGACAGCCCTGGAGGTTGTTCTGAGGTGTAGAGTTGGGAGGGTTGACACCACCGGCCCAGGGACTGCAGCACACACAAAATGCTTGTGTCTTTGGGAAGGTAATTAGCACAGAGCTCATTACACAGGTAATAAAAAATGAGTGAAAAATGGAAGCTAATTGTCCTCAGCAGCATCACAAAAGCAACTGTGGCCACTAAGTAGATGTGCCACCCAACTGTGCAAGGAGAAGTCACTCTCAATGCTGCAGGGAACTGAGTCCCCTAATGTAAGAATTAATAGATAAATAAAGCAGCATACAGCTCTTCTGATAACTCAGGCCTTGGGGAGATAAGGAATCCCTGGAAAAATCACACACATTGAAGATCCAACAGTTAAACATATTGTTAACAACAGAAAATCCCTAAAAAAACCTGTGCTGGGTGCAAAGAGAAAACTCAGATTTTGAATATTTCTCCACTCCTAAATTTAAATATTCTTCTTTTAGCTCTCATTTAGACTTTTTTTCATTAATACAAAAACCATTTTCCACAGCAATCACTAAGATAATTTAGTTCAAATCAGTGTATCATACAGCAGCACAGCCCCTGTGCCCAGAAGAGTTTCATTTAAACTACAGAAACAGACATTTCCATTTATATATCTTCTGTAAGTCAGCTTTTATGCCAAAAAATGGCAACTACACCTCATTTCTTCAGCATCTTTGGTCCACAAATAAACAGTTCATGCACACAACTCGAGGAATTTGAAAGCCTCTGAGCAAACCACTTTCTTATGGAAGGTGGAACTCACCACTGCACTAAGAACTGGAACAGCGACAGGAGGAGAAAATCTGCATCTCTAAACGGGCTCTGCTGAGCTGCTCCACACCCCTCCCACTCCCCAAAAACGGAACCAAGGGCTGAGTCCATGTGCACGATGAGATACCAGCACAGCTGAAACCCAAGAATTTTTAAAAACAAAACAACCCCCCCAAAAGAAAGCCCAACAGAGATGCACACTTTGAGAGAGGGCAACACCAAACGCATTCCTATCTCTCCCCTGGCCCTGCCGTGGCAGTTCTCGGGTGTGATAAAGGAGATGACAGCAGATAAAACCTTACAGCCCCAAGCCTTCCTCTCCTCCTTCTTCACAGGACATCAGCACTCCCAGCCAGGGGGCTTTTCCTGTGCTTCTCACTCATGCAGAATAAAGTCTCACTTATTCAGCACGCAGGTGTCTTTGAGTAAGCATTATACACATGGAATTGACTTCTATTTAGCTCTTTACATTGCTGAATATTTAAATATTGAAAAATACTTTAAAAGGGTCTCTTTACACATAATAAATTACCTGGATACCACTTTGGTGCATGAAGTGCTTTCTTACAACCAGCATCTCGGTCCCCTCGGGTTTACTGGGCAGGGGTGGGCTCTCAGTGCCCACTGTGCCAGGGCAGAGGGGGCAGCGCTCGCCCCCTGCCCCGGGACACCCTCGGGGGCCGCTCTGCAGCAGCACCAGCTCTGCATCCAGCCGCATGATGGAGCTGCAGCTCAGGCTCGTCTCAGCAAACCGCCTCAGGAGTCTTTAGGACCACAAAATCAACAACTGAACTGTTGTTTTCTAACATCTCCGCTGGACTTTCTGTTCCGCCAGTCGGCAGTTTATAGCAGGGTTTTAAAAGGGTGTTTATCACCTGCTTGCATTTCAAGCAGAACATCTGTAGCACTGAGTGCACGTAAACTACTCACCTGATGAGCATCCAGATCAATAATTGTGGCCTTAGACACCCCTGGTACTCTTTCAAATAAGAACTGGATATACAAGCAAAGAGAAACACGGAGACATTTAGGAGGTTGGGTGGCAGATTAAACGGGAGGCTTAAAGCTTCCATAGCCTATTTGTTTCAGTCACCAAATAAACTGCTAAACTATTCTAATACATTTAATTACAAAAGCTCGTGTTATTTGACATAGAAAGATACTTTTTGTGGTTCTACAACAAAACCCTTCCACATTTCCACCAGATTAAACACATGAAACCAGCATTTGAGCTGTAGAATGACAGAATGGTTTAAGCAGGAGGGACTTTAAAGATCATCTCGTTCCATTCCCTGTCTTGAACACAGACATGGCAAACCACAAGAATTTTGTACAAACTGTCACCCACTATCATTTCTCAATCTGTATTTTAATGTTAGACAGTAAAAAAAGCAACCCACTGTGGATTACTTTTCTGCAAATTACCATGTACAGAAATTAGGATGTTACATCACATGGTGTGCTGCAATCATCAGAGCTCTTTAATGTTTGATTATTACTGATACTTTATAAATATTCCATTATACAAATATACCCCAGTTCATTTGGTAAAAATAAGCCCTAATTGCAGAAGGCTCTTACTTCAGCCTTTCAACAGCTAAATGCCAAATGTATTCATTCACATTCAGGGACTATTTTGGAGCCATTCACATTTTTATTCCTGAATCTGAACCAGCCTGAGCTCTGCCTAGTGCAGTGTGATTCAGAGAGAGGGTTTCTGTCCATGCAGGCTTGACTGTAACCACTGAAACTGGTGTGGAAGGTGCAGGTTCAGCTGCAGGCCTTGGGGAATTACACTGAGGATACTAAAAGTCCATCTGGTTTGATTTAGAGTGGTTTCTGCAAGACAACATTATTAATGCAATTGCAGTGGTTCATATTTACATCGATAATTCTGACCCCTGCAAATCTTCCCACCCACTTCACAAGACTGCAAATTCCCATTCCTACCCATCTGGAGAGGCTTCACTTGCTCCTATTAAGATGTAAATGAATTCTTAGGAATTTATTTGGCTTTTTATTCTCCACTTGCACAAACAGCAGAAAACTGGTTTAGGAGTAGTCTTACCTTGATAGCCAGCGTGATGTCAGCATATGCACAGAACCCTCCACCTTTGTCACTGCAACAGTGATGGAAACCACCCCCTACACAGAAAAACAGGGAAGGGGTGAAAAGCCAGGCATCAAAGAGAAGCTGGACACCAAAGAGAAGCTGGACATTAAAAACAGAAATGGCCTTTGCAAAGAGAGAGATCACTGACATGACATGCACAAGTCACATTATGGGGCAGGTGGAAAGGACCTTAGAAAGTTCTTTTCTATGCTGAACATCCAAAAAATACACTAAACCATCCCCCCAAACTAAGAACTCTGGTGTTCTTGTTTGCACAGGCCATTGTCTTCTGCACCAGACCCAAAGACACCCTCAGAACTCCTATTGAGAACAGAAGGGCACACACTCATTACAAGGGAAAGTACGGAGACCTCCCCCTCCCTGAACATGTTTTTGTACAATAAATCAGAACTTTTTAACTGAGAAACCCACCAGAAATATCTAAGCAGGTTCATTTTATATATATCAGTATATATGACAGGCCTTGGCTGTTTGCTTTTAATGTCTGTTGAATTTTCAATCCTGGCTATTCACTTCGTAGAAGATGCATGCAAGAAATAATGGAAAAATCTAGAATTTTATGCAAACAAGAAGCCAAGGCTCACATGACACAAAATCTTGCTTCAGTGGCTCACTGGATTTGCTCTGCTGTTTGCTATGAGCAGAAGAGCACATTTATATTCACTATATCCTTCATAACTTGCTCATTCAAGGCTTTCTCAGGAAAAACAGCACTGCCAAAAATAGACACTCCCTGGTCCAGCCCTGCTCTCCCACAGAACAACCCATCCCTTGGGCTGCTATAAAACACACATTGGTTCATGATAAGAACTATGAAAATTCGTTTTAATGAAGACAAAGATTTTATTGAAATATTTACATTTACTCCAAACATCTTTCCTCAGTTTTTTTCACACTACTTCAATCCAAACACTTGCCTTTATAAATTATTCATATCTTTATCCAGTTATCTTTTTTCTTTCCAAACAGATTTTATAATAAAAGTGCCATAGTGTGTGAGAGAACAAACCCAGTACTTTTTCCTTTCCCCCTTCCCCACCACCTCCCTTTAGGGTTGATTTTAGTCAAACACAATCCTCACTTCGGTATTACAAACAGTAATATAAATGTATTTGTGAATATATTTTACAATATAAATCTTACACCATGTAAAGGAAAATGCTGCTTTCAAACACACCAGTTCAAGTACCCTGAGTGCCCTGGTTGCACTTACCCACGTTGATGGCCCAGCCTCTGTCCACAGCCAGTTTTCCTGCCTTAAAACACAGAATTCCATGAATGAATGAAGCAACTTCCACCCCAAATACCTTGGCATTCTGAGGTGTCCGTGGCATTTTTGAATTGTCATTCCAACCCAGATCTCTGACTGCAAAACCACACTCAGCATCAGGAGCTGGAGGAGTATTTGCTGTGCCTTCTGTATTTCCCTCTCTGGCAACTGAGACAGTTTAAGTGCAGTGCTGGGAAGAGTCAAAAGTGAGCAAGAATGGCACAATATCCTTCCTGCCCACGGGAGAACAGGAGGAATGTGAACTCCAAGTCCTGGAAGCACAGGCTGACACAATTCCAGCTGGGATGGGGCCACTGAAGTGCTGCAGCAGGAAGGGTCCTGTGACTTTTATTCATTAAATGATACAACGTGCATGGTATAGAGTATCAGCAACCTTTTCCCCCCCAGTATGGGAAAACTGTGCCTGGAGCTGTCCTTTGAACTCAAACGACACTCGGGAGAGGGAAATTATTGACAAAAAAAGAGATACACAAGGCTTGAATAATGAACTCTTAACTGAAAAACCTCACTTATTTCAGCCAGGAAGAACCAAGCAAGTGTTTAACTGCAGTACTGCTTAACTGACAAAAGCTATTACTAGCTCCCATTAAAAATAAATTAAAAAATAGGAGAGAGAAAACACATACAAAAATACATTAATTCTTGTCCACAGTCATGGAAAGAACACATTACACATCATATACAACATGAAGCTTGGACAACTGAGAAGTTTTCATCACCAACACTTACATTTGAACAGTTCTAATTCAGTACCAAGGAAATTATGGGGAAGGTTAAACATCATCCTGCCCTGATCATGCCAACTTACACAAATTAGATCTTGGGGAAAGATTGCAGTTCCTCAACTATAAACCCCATTAAGTCACTGGGAAGGCACATTATCAGCAATTTATCACACTTCCTAGGGATTCCTCGGCAAAAAACAATCTTCCCATACTGCTCAAATATCATTAAAAAGGAGAGAAACTCAACAGGAATGTTTGTGATAAAGAGGCCCATCAGGAATAGCAGAAGATTCACTTCTGAATTCCACTGTACAAATTTTATTGTCTGATTAATCGAAATTGCTTTTCAAGTACATAATGGGAAAAAAAAAAAGGTAAAAGGAACAGCATATGGCACCAGGATGAATCCCAGAGTGCCCAGGGCTGGCATCTGTGTCTCAGGAGGCAGAACAGGCAGCTGTGATGAGAGAGGATGAAAGCCCAGCAGGACTTGCTCTCAGTGACAACCAGAGATTTCTAAGCACCCTGAACCATATAATGACATGAAACCAAAATTCTCTCTCTCCAGTCCTTCCCATCTCTGCTTTTGCCCCTTCACACCTGCTAAAGGAGGCAGCACTTTTGTCATCCAGCCTATCCTTACAATCCAATTAATCTCAAGATTCGTCCAGAACGCAGTGTGTTCTTTCAAAACTCATACCCTTAAGTTTTCCTTAAAAAAACTGGTTTAACATTTTCAGTACTTTATCTGGTTCTGTTCTTGGCCACCTGGGCACACTGCTGGCTCATGTTGAGCTTCCTGTCCATCAGCACCCCCCAGGTTCCTTCCTGCCTGTCCCCTCTCCATCCACTCTGTCCCAGCCTGGAGCACTGCATGGCAACAGCTGGACAAAGAGTCCCAGTGAGCAAGACACCTACAACTTTACTTTTAAAAAGAAAGCCACTTCCTGCTCACAAGCCTGAATTAAAACCAGACTCAGCAACTTGCAAGGATGCCTAAACATGGCAAATGGCACAGGGCTCACCGAGGTCCTAAGGCAGAACCCACTGGTCACTTTTACTGAACAGCTCAGAGCAACAAGCAGCAATTCCCTCACTTCCCACATTCCAGAATCAAGGTGACTCTGAGCTGTCCCCATGGTCAAAGACTTAGTGGAAACATTCCTTTGCTGCTCCTCTGACATGGATCACACACAGTCTACTCCAAGTGCTTGGGGAGCTCCAGAGTTTGAAATGCCCATGACCAGGGCTTTGAGCATTGCAAAGGGAGGTAAGATGACATGTTTGCAGCAACGAACTACACTGCCATAAGGTGTTCTGAACCTTAGCAGGACATACCTAAGCTTAGTCAGAAGTCATTCAGTTCCCTTCTCTACTGCTTTTTGGTAACAAAAACCAACAGCTGGCAGAGTTACACACTTGCAAATCCAGCAGCTGGATGAGATTTAACAACAGAGTACTAAAATACTGCAAGAAATTGCCTTTTTTTTTTCTTTCAAATAAAGATTCAGGCACTCTGTACTTCTGTCATTAAAAACATACCCACAAAATTAGGATATTTCACCTTGCCTTAAAAACAACTGACTCTCTACTTTCATTTCACATGGAAAATCCCAGCAGGGCTGAAACCCTGCAGTGCCCAGCCCCACCTGTGCACACAAGTGACAGCAGGAAGAGTCAGCCTCATGCAAGGCGAGCTGCTTCACAAGGCCCTGGGCTCCCTCACATCACTCCACTCTCCCAGGTGAGACCCAGGGCAGGCTCACAGGCAGATCCAGCTCTATCCTTGTTCCTGAGCACTGTCCTGTACTGCCTTTTGTGCCCTAGCCAGAGGAGATCTTTTTGTATCATTTATGTCTTTAATGAATTCCTGATACATTCACGAAGGGAAGCATTTAAAAATTGGAAACCTTGATTCCAGTGAGGATTGCTGAGTACCTACATTTCTGCTAACAGAAATGGGAAGCCCCTTAGTAGCCAATTCCTGAAAACAATGCCAGGCTTCATCATTCTTTTCTGGCTTGCCAGCCTCACTCATCTTTGATATGAGGAGTTGCAATAAATCCCATTCCTAAATCTGGCACAAAGCATTCTGAAAGGTTTGCCAAACCACAGGACAGTGAGTCAATAAGTGGCTTCAAACAGATACAGAAAAAGCAATATAGGCTGCAACCCTTTTCATTTGCACCCCGTGCCACAGGAGGAGTTCTAAAAGACAGAAAAGCTCTATTTGTACCACGATATTAATAATTTCAGACAGGATTATTTGTCTCCCATTAGAACTGTTTCAGCTCTGTACCTGCACAGGGAGCTTGGGACTGGTCCCATCTCCTTCCCCCACCAAACTGTAGTCTGCCAGCTCTGGTAAGGCAAAGATTGATGAGAACAGGGCAAAAAGGACCCCACTAGTTCCCAGTTCACAACTGTGAGGGCATCTTTTCCTCAACACTTGGTTTAAATAACTCATTCTTTGCTCCAGCTCTTAAGTGTTTTCTTCCCTGCTATTTCCTCAGCATCTTCCCGGCCAACTGCCAGGCAGAGTGAAATGCCTGGTGACCCTGGCACAGCTGCTCTTTAACTCAGTAGAACACAGTTCTGCTCAGCTCAAACACTCTCCCTCGAGCTCAGCTGAGCTGCTTATGCGGTATTTACAACAGGAAAAGCAGATAAACTAATTCTCATCATCAAAATGAGCAAGGGGTGTGATTTTTACATTCAAGCACTTATTAGACTCAAGAACAACCAAGCCATCCATCTCTTCCCATACAGTTCCAAGGTCATCAGCTAAATATGTGCTTTAAAAAAGCATTTGTACTATCAATATTGAAACCTATCATTCCTACTATTGGCCTGTACTTGAATGTTGTTCCAAATTAATACAGTTTCTGCATTTGCCCAAGTCCTGATTGCCCAGGCTGACCCTCACTGTCTCTGCTACAAATTACTCACCATAAAACCAGCTCTGTCCCTCCCTTTGGGAGTTTGCTCACGTTTAGGGCTCTACATGAACCCACTTCCCTCTACAGGCCTCAAGTCTTTGAGTTACATAAAACAGTGCAACTATTATTTGATATTAATTACAACTATTTCAGTTATATATATTTTAATTTCAGTTATACAACCCAGTACAACTGCCAGATTTACAGAGCCTGATAAGCAAGTGTAAATCTGACAAAGGGGGACCAAGAGCTCCTTACCATTATTGTTCCTCCTGTCTGGGTTCGTAGAGGCTTCAGGACCTTCCTCTGAACGACAAAATTGGGGAGAAAGGCCACTGGTGGGATTTCTGTGATGGCAGCCACAACAAAGGACCACTGCAAGGGGGAAAAGAGAGTTCCCATTAACGTGGTCTGTTTTAATGATGACATTCAGATCTCCCATTAGTAGTTATTTACTGAAAAGGAGCTCACGGGTCCTTAGTCAGGGCTTAGCTGGAGGTGACCACACCAGCCTTTATTAGTGACCTCCCAAGAGGTTTATCCTCAATTAACTATGAGAATCACAACTTTCCAGGTTTTAGTATCAAGCAGTAATAAATCAGCCATTTTTTCAACAAGACAGTATTTCAGAAAATCTAATATCCCTGGGATGGGTAGGAAGAATTGTACAATGTCCTTCAGCTACACTTGATGGGTTTAAACCTAAAACATCTATTCCTGTGTGAAATCAAAGGGATATACCAAGGAGAAAGGAAACACAAACAAACAGACAACTGAGCTGAGAAGTTCAAATACTTAACTGAACACAGTGCAAACTTAAGCATGGAGAAATGATTAAAATTTATTTAGCATATTAAACACTTCTGGAAAACATTTCAGGGAAACACTTTGTTCACGTCTTCAAGGTTAGAACACAAAATATTTGCAATATGTAAATGTTTCTTTTTGCAAACACATAGATTACTTCAAAGAACTTCCACTAACACTGCTACCAGTGATAACACTGCTAAATATATTTCAAAGCGTAAGTCACAAGCAGAATCTACCTGTTTGCCCAACCCTGACACATTTAGGGACCAAGGACTGCAACTTGCCAAGCTGCACCGATTCTGAATAGATCTGTTCTCTCCCATAGGAATTATGACTAGGTCAGTGCATTTGTTACTCCATCACAGGGAGCTGTTCACAGCTGGCAGATGTGGACATTGTGAACCAAGACAATCCCATCCCAATCTCAGGGCCCTCTGATATCCAAAGCAATTTCCCAGTTATCAATGTTTCAGCTACAAAGTAGCTGGTGGGGTAAACGAGTGGCATCTTTAATAAAGGTCTCCCACGTACTAATTAAATGTTGCCAACAGTTCATTTTAAGCTCTTACTACTTTTACACTTTGCAAGACATGATTCTGTTGACATACTATCAGCTCATTACTCTGCTACCATATCATCAGATGTCCATCATAAATTGCTTTAATTATTTTTTAATACAGTCAATCTTGATGAAGTCCCTTTGCAAGATACTTTAACTTTTGAACAAGCACATTATTAAACATTATATTCAGTCCTGTTGTTCTAAAATGGGATTGGAAAGGTCACATTTGGATAAAAAATAAATCTCATCTCAAAGGGGAAGGATGACCACAGAGGAAGTTTTAACACAGTTTAAAACGAATGACATCAACAGGGAGAAGGGGGAGCAGTAATGACTCAAGTCAACCATTCTACTGGGGCAGGTTTTTCAGTGAAGGTAAGGAGTCCACGAGTGGAGTGAGGAGCAGGCAAGGCTTGCTGGGGACATTCCCAAGGACACTGACTGCTCCAGACTAAGGCCTGTGCCGTGTTTAGCAGTTCCCAGCAGATGGGCAGTCGCTGACCCTGAGGAAAGTCTTGGGGCTCAGGAAGGAGCTATGGATGACGACAGTCCTGCCCCAAAACCACCCTTTGGAACTGAGGGATGTGTTGCCTCCAGCTCTGCCACGGTCTGTGGTTTTGTTTTTCAACACCTCCCAGTAAATTCCCAGAACAGACTCAAGTAAGAAATCAGCAGGGATTGGTTTTATATAACTGCATAGTTTTTCATACTGTAAAGTCAAACATGACTTTGAATAGCTGAGGATTAGGTGCGTTATGTTCTCCAGGCTGTCACTGGCTTCCACCACACCAGTTTCCTCTGAGAGACAGAAAACTCTTCAACTCCTTTATTTTTACATCAGTATTTTTCATATTCATATCTCATGATTGCATATATTAGAATTATATCTTTTGGTAGGTATTTGCTGTCAGCCATCATCAAATTACTTCCCTGGGAGTGTCCAAGGCCGGGCTGGATGGGGCTTGGAGCACCCTGGGCTGGTGGGAGGTGTCACTGGGTGGGCTTTGAGGTTCCCAGTCTGTGAATCCATGAAATTTCTGATTCTCCAGTAAAGTTTCATAGACATGTAATTACGTGACTTAGAAATCAAAACCTGTCTGGATTCGGGGAAGAGAAATAATTTTTGCTAATTATTATTGCTTATATTTTAAGATTTTTAACAATTATTTACTTTTATATATTTTGAATAAATAAGTCAATGGATGAATTTAAGTTGGATGAATTTAAGTTTCTATTTTAAAAGAATTAACTCCCTGTTTTCTTAAAAGGAGTAAAGAAATAAGGTTAGCCCCTTCCTTTAATAAATGCCTCCTAGGCAGTGTCAAGAAATGTGGCTAAATGTAACCCTACATGAAAAATAAAAATTAAACAAAAATATCCCAAAACTACCACAACTTTTAGAGTTCTTAATTTCCCTTGCTTAAGCCCAAACACTGTAATAACACATACATTTAGTGAGGATATTATTCTACGACTTCACTTATAAAATATCACTATTAATTGCTTAACTATAAAACTCTTCCTGGTAAGGTTAAATGCCTTCAAATGATTAGTCTTCAAGGACTACATGTCAAACTGAAATGCTAATAGGAGGACGATGTAAAGCTGAAGCAGCTGCTTTTATGCTGATATCTCCTGGATCAACACAAGCAGATCATCAACGATCAAACCCAACCTCTGAGGTGCTGCCTTTTATGTTATGCATTCATTGTATTCCAGCATTTTAAAATAGCCAACAACACGTCAAATTAAAAAAAAAAACCCAAACCCTTATGCAATTTTGTTCTTTAATATCTAAATTTAAACTGTGTTTAAATCTTTGATAAGTCCCTGGAACCAGTCCCAGCTTCCAGGGAAAACTCAAAGAGTTACAAATGCAATGCCAAGCAGCGAACGTGACTGATATTCAGACTATCTGGATCCATCTTCAGGAGGCAGAAAAATTATGGGTTTAGCTGGCATTGACACATGATCAAACCACAAGGGCCAGCAGGAAGCTTGCAGCTCTCACAGAAGTGTCCAGTCAAAGTCAGGGTCTGCAGTGGTCCAAGGGATGCCAAGGTCCAAGGACACCAACCCATGCACTGTGGGCCCAACCAGGGCTTGGAGACATCAAAAGGAAGACCCCAGACTGCTGTTGGCTGAGGTTGCCTGGTCCTCCAGAGGTTTGCCAGCTGCTGTAGCTGCACAGGATGGCCCACAGCACTGGCACAGAGGTGTGACACACCCTGTCACACCTTCTCCCCTGGGCACTCTTGTTTGGGACTTTCTCCAAACCTACTCAAACATTACCTTTAAAATAACATTTTCTGTATATTCCTACAGACCTGACACATTTTTACATGAAAACTTAGGTAAAAGGGATCAAATCAACTCATCTGCTCTCACAACCTTTGAAATCAACCTTTTACAGGAAAACAGCCCTTTGTGAATTGGTCACCAAGACTCATTCTGTGCTGGCTCATCAGAACACCCAAACAAGACACAAGTATTCCTAATTATTTCATGAGCCTGCTGCTTGTGCCTTCCCTCCTGAGAGCCCTCCCACCCTCAGGCTCTGCCAAACCCACCACACACTGGGACCTCTGGGCAGAAGAACTCACCTGAGCACCATCAACCCACTGCTCAGCAAGTATCAACACTGACATACGATTAACTTATTTTTAAATCTACACAATTTGCAAATCTATGAACTAGATTAAAGTAAGTTATAAATGTATAACTGATCAATCAGCTGCTCCAGCTCACTTTTCCCTCCACTTGGGCACAAGTTTTATCCTCAGCATTCACATTTCAGTGCTCACTCCCACATGTTATCGTAGAACTTCTCATACACAAAAAGGGTCCAAGTGAAAGACTAACAAAGTCTAAAACTGGTTTTAAGCTCACTGCCTCTCTCTTTCCAAAATTTCACAATGCTGACATGCAGGAAATTCATTATTTTACACAACACTAGAAAAAGGCACTAAGTGGAAAAGTCTTGCAAGCAAATTATCCACAGTCCAGTCATTGAGACCTAAATTCTTCAAAGGAGTAACTGTGGGGGAACCACCTCAGTGCCAAACTGTTGTAAGGACTAAGCAGAGAACAGGGAAACCCTTCCTGCCAACTCAGAAATAACTCCCAGTAGATCTACTTTGTGCACACACACCATTCTGCTTCTCTTCACCCAACACTCATGTGGCTGCTTCTGCTGCTGCCAAGACACCAACCACTACTCTTTCTGGCAAGAGGAGGCCATTTCCTACCAAATTCATGCTCAAATTTTAAATGAATTCTCCAGTGATCCCTTATTGTAAGAGATCTGGGCATTCCAAGAATGACAAGCACCTTGACAGTCTTCAGGGCTGATAAAATCTAAACCTATAACATTTATAGGTATTTGTCTGGATTAAAAAAAAAATAGCACAGCTGACCTTGGATAAGGCAATACAGAGGATACCCAGGGATTTTCATGTAGAACCACATTATTTTTCTTTTGCAACTAAGCACTTTTATCTTCAGTGCTTGGCAGGAATTTGCTGGCATGACCAACAGTATCTTCCAGTTTCTACAGTTGCAGGAAATATTCTCCCAAGAAAAGGGAAAAGAGTGATACCCAGTTAATCCCAACTGAAAGCACACAACAGTGCGAGTTGTGACCACCAAGACACAAGTTATGCAGACAATTCCCTGTGAAGCCATCCTGCAGGCACTGAAAATATGATTATGGCACTGCAAACTGAGCTGTGCACATTACACCCCCTTCAAAGGAGTGATTCAATAACAAGAGGTGGGTGGTTCTGTGGAATTAAAAGTTCAGGATCAAGAATAGCTGCAATAAGATCCAATCTAATGATGTGTGAAACTGCATGTAACTTCCTAGCACAGGAGGAAGAAGCAGAAGGTTGCTCAGAAAGAGTAAGAATGGAAAAAAAGTTCACAAAAGTAACCGGTCACTTAGAAAAACAAAACATTCCAGAAATAGCAAGCTAAGGACTCTTCCACTGTGGAAGGGCATGGGTGACTCAAAACAATTTCTTTTGAATTATGAAATGGAAGATTTCTTCTACAAATCCCTTCTCCACCCTCCAAGCAGAATTTTGAAATAAAACCAATGTCACCTGCACTCATCTCCAGTCCAAATCCACTACAGATGACTGGGTATACTCTGAAACAGAGATCTCACATCCTGATGTTCCAAAGCTACACTGAAATTTAACAAATCAATGTTTCATATAAAAATAGCCAAGGAATGCTCTTTATCCCCTGTGAATATGCAGTCCTGTAAGATTTGGTGCTGGAAACCTTCACACACAAGTAACATGCAATGCTATGCCCCTGCACTGCTCTCTCAGATCTCTCCATGAAGACAACACTGTCCCCCACAACAATGACCACAGAATCCCTCTGTCGAAATGACGTAACCCCAAACCCCACAAAGCAATCCCTGCCTTACAAAACACCCAATGAATCCTCCATGTTAGTGCCCTCCAATGTATTTTCATTTTCAGAAACCCGTTTTACCAGAGTAAATGAAAACTTACCCTGCCTAAACCCCTGGCACTATAAAGGGGACTATTACCTACATCTCAAACGTTCAGATTTGCCTTATGTTCATTTTCTTTGCTGAAATACCATTTCAGGTCACCTGCACAGACCCTCTTTGTCCTGCACCCCTCTACACTGTGAGCTGCCCCAACTTCGATGGTTTTCTTTCAGTGTCCTCAGTAACATGGTTGCTCAAACACACCATTTATCATCTGTCAAGTTCATTCTATAACAAATCTAACAAACCCACTGCCCTTGGCAGCAGCTCTGGACAGTCTGCTGAAAGGCACAGGAACAAGCACAGCACCTTTAATTTGTTAAGGTAGCGCCTCGTGTGAACCACCAGGAGATCTTCGTCCGTGGCCTCCCGAGCCTGCACAATCAAGTCATCTGCAATTAGTTTTTCTTCTGCAACAGGAGAGAAATAACAATTGGCATTGCACACCATGGCTTACCTCCCAGTGCCCCACCCTGCCAGAGGTGCTGCTCTGAGCTTGGTATGACAACCTCAGCAGCTGCTGCTGCTGCTCCTGAAACAAGTCTGGCTGCTCAGGGTTTGCAAGCTCCCCAAACGCACCCCCTCTGTGCCAGGTGACTTACTCAGGCAGTGTGTGTATGAGAAATACTCTGTGATCATGGCAGCTGCTTGTTTAAACTGGCAGGACAGACACACAGTGGCAGAGGATGGACACACACCACAGACTCACAAGACTGCTCACTTTAGGGCTTGGTACGTTGGGCAAATCTTGGTGCTCCTAACATCAAATATTCATCACTTTTTAACATGCTTCAAGAAACTCCACAGTTTACATCAGTATTTAATCCCCCAAATCACAGGAGAATAAAGCAACAGATCAAAATTGAAAACAAAATTATTGCTTGGATGTTCATGGAAGCAAACAAGCTTAATTAGGTTATTTCTCTCACACCCCTACCTCAGTTTAATGTCAATAAATACCAACAACCAGTTATTAATACTTTCTCTCAAGCACCAAAAGATAGGGTTTTTTAAAACTTAGTTTCATAAGAGCAAGTCACAAAATACCACTCCAAGATTCCAGAATGTGATCAAAGACACTACATTTGAGTGAACTCATCAGGATATATTTGCCACAGAGTTCAGGTCAGAGGCAACCGCAAAAGCCAGGCAGTGCAGAAAAACAATGGCACTTTGTACAGCATCACTCCAGACAACAATCACAAGGCTCCTGCTGATCTTCCCAGGCAGATTCTGATCTTCAGTGGTGCTGCTTTCTAAGGCTGCACCTTTGCCTTGATTTTATACTCGGACGAGAAAGAAAACAACTGGGAAATGGGAGAGGTTGACTTCTGAAGCATCACACAAGAAGAGCACCTGCAAGAGCACCTGTTTTGGCAAGGCTGTTTCTCCTGACTGAAGCCTGAGGAGCCTTTCATTCGTGCCCTGGTGTCAGACAGAGCCAAACTGCCCCAGTGTTCTCTGCAAGTGTTCTCTGGTGGGTTTCTGAAAGAACAGCTTAGCTCCTGCCAGGAGTTCCCACAGCGTTAGAGCAAACCAAGCACCCTGGGCTATCCTGGGGCTTCTTTCCCCTCTCAAAGCAAGGACAGTAAAACAAGGGGGAAAACTCATTTTCTGTGTGAGCCTGAGACACCTCAGAGTGGGCACATCACAGGGGAAAGAGCTGGAGGAGAACACTTTACATAGAGAAGGAACAGAAAGGCAAAGATTCTGATTAATTAAGAAAACTGCCAAGACTGAATTATTTAAGGTTGTTAGAGGAAAAAACCAAAACTCAGCTACTAAGTGTGCTGGAGTGTCAGAACTCAACCTCAGTTAAATGAATCCAAGACAGGCTGAAGAGGGAAGGGCAATCCTGAACTCCAAAGGATTATCAGTTGAAGGAATCATTAGGACCATATAAAGGGAGGCCTGGCTTTGGGACAATCTTTGTCTTGGCAAGGGAAAAAAAGCCTTTCTTTATTTACACTTGCTGAGCAAGCTTCAACAAAGAGATGCCAAGATTCTACAGGCCATGATCCTACCCTTTGTTCTTACATTTGTATCTCCTTAATGAATTTCTGCCTGTATTTTTCAATTGGTTTAAACAGCAATAATGAGAAGCTTCAGAAAAAGCTCTGCCTGTCACCAGAGGTACCTCAAAGCTCTTTCCAAACATTATCAGAGCAATAGGATGAGGTTGCAAAAGAAAAGATTTACACAAGCTGCACTTATGTCTCAGCCTGAGTAGCAGCATTTGCCAGCAGTCCAAGCAGGATAACCAAGTTACACCTGCAGCGAACCATCCTTAACACCTGTAGTTTCACCAGCCACAGGAATGTCCCAGGTTTTGCTACACCAGGTGTAACCTAGGGGCAGCACAAGGCCATAGGAAAACACTCACTGCACTCCCAAACTGCAGTTGAGGTCTGATAAGCCCAGCTGGTTGTAAGACTGCAGCGCACACAGGATGGGTTTTCCTCTCATGACACTAAACTGAAGTCTGTGTTCTCACTGAGAGCCAGGCTTGGTCCTCAAAAGTCAGGACAAACTGGAACTGCAAAGAGCAGCTGTCCTCAAGAGGAAATTAAAAGAAATGCCACTCTCATATACTCATCTAGAACTGAAAGAGTTTGTATCACTTAAAAATCAGCCAAGTATCAAAACACAGAACACTAAGCTGTGTCCACAAGGCTCTACATTCTGCACCTTACTCAGGCTGGGCTGAAAGCCAAGGTCCTGGTGCTCACTTCAGAGAGGGACACAATTCTCAAATATCCCACACAACCCCTTCTTGTAAAGGCCAAGCAATGAAATTCTGCTCACGTCATACCTTCATTCCAACTATAAAGACCAGGACTATTTTAAGATTGTCCAAGACATTGTTATGCTTATATTTCTTCTTCCTCCTTTTTTTGTAGAGCCTTGGGCCTGGCTGAGATGAACCAAGCTAGTTACTCCGACTAGCATTATTCCTGCCTCTTGGGAAAGCAAATCATTTAATGAGCTTCATTTTCCAATCGCATTTCACAAGTCTCTCTCTGCACAGACACTGTGACTGAGCTGAACCTAAACCTGTGGGTTTACTCAATGGAGCAGGCTAGAAAATACATTTGCTAAGGACTGTGAATCAAGCCTTTGTATTAAAAAGCCCTGGTGTAGGATGTTTGCTCTCACATTACAAATTAATCTTTTAAACACTTCACAGACAAGATCTTCAGCAATGACATCCAACCCACCACAGAAATCCTACAATTGATTTAACTTGTTAAGATTTAAATACATAAAAATTTTAAAGCACTCCAAATATGATTAAAAACTGCAGCTTAAACCTACACAGTGAGCAATGAAGATGTGCAGTCAGTATGTTATTGGCAATTACCCACACAAGTCTGCACTAACCACATAACTGCCTTTAGCTTTTGTGCCAATGTGGGTGCAAGAGGCACCCTCTGCAGTTTTACCTTTCAAGAAGTTGATCACTTTGCCCCATTTCCCTGCATCGAAGGGGTGCAGCTTCTCAAGTCCCATGAAGGTGATGTTGTAGTCTGGAGAATACACGATGGGCCAACATCCCGATGGGGGGTCCTCGTACAGCTCCGTCCTGTGGGGCCTTCACAAGCAAAGCAACAACCTCATCACCAGTTCAGAAACTGGTCACCAGGGCAAATGTTCAACCCTAAATTAGACATGAGGGTCCTCATCAACAGGACCTTTGCATTAGGAATTATTCCTGACAATAATTTCTCCAACACTTACTGAAGGCAACACTTGGTTGTTCAACTGCTCTTTAGGGTCAGGCAGTCAAACTCTTGAACTAACCTATAGCGGGGAGAGCAGAACAACTGATGGCTGAAAAAAGTACACTGATGAATTATGCATACCAAGTTCACTGCAGACATTCAATAATGGAAACATCTGCTTCTGCCCCCTTGCCTTTTCACCTCTGCCTTCAAAGGTGCATCCAGTTTTACAGGCAACATAATCTTTGTTATGTTTTAAAGCTTGTACCAAAATACTACTGAATAAACCAAACCATGCTGCTCCTACATGTGAAACAAGCTTGGATGTATTTCTAGGATCCTTTCCTAGAAGCAACAGACTGTTTTGTGACCAGATGAGCAAAGTGAAGAAGGCTGGGTTTGTATCTGTGTAGCATGAAACCACAGCACACCCCCTAAACTCCTGATCTCGTGCCTGTAACCCTTAACCAACACTTTCCTTCACTCCTCCTCCAAATTATTGTATTTTCTCAACAATCTTCCCCTTTCCCAATGGGAGAGACAGCACAGCCCTCCTTCACAACCCATCAGTGAAGAGGCAAATGCTGTGTATTCACAAACAGCAATTCTTTGGTGGACACTGGTGTGCACACGTGGGTCAGCAGCCTGAGAGGGGCTTTGTGCTCCCACTCTGCCTGCTCCACCACCTCGGAGCTCCTCCTCTGCCCCAAAACTGAGGGGTCATGCCAAGGTCCCTCCTGCTCCCCAAAATTTAGCTGGAGTTTGCAAAAGGCTTCGCAACGTCCTGAGCACGACACAAGAGCCTTCTGTCAGGTGAACAATACACAGAGAAAAGCCCTTATTTCCAGCCTAAATATGATCAGACCCACGCTTTTAAAACCCAGCTCTAAACAAGCCAAGCCCAAGCTGAAGACAAAGATGGCTTTTCAGCAGAGCCCACAGTGCTGTGCCCACACAGTGCCCACACAGCCAGGCTCCTGGCCTGGGCCCTGCCTGGCACAGAACACAGGAGCTGTGCCCTACACCCTGTACGGCACATCACACCCCCATGGCCCAGGAGCTGTGCCCCACACCCTGCCCTGCCCACACACCCCATGGCCCAGGAGCTGTGCCCCACACCCTGCCCTGCCCACACACCCCATGGCCCAGGAGCTGTGCCCCACACCCGGTCTCTCACCCCACACCTCCCGGGCAGGGCAGCCGAGCCCTGAGCTGTGGGGGTTCACCCACACCCCCCCTGACCCTCTGCTCGGCCCGGGCCGCTCCGGGCGCTGCGGCAGCCCCGGCCCTGAGGCTCTGCGGGCCCTGAGGCTCTGCAGGCCCCGAGTCAGTCCCGGGGCCTGTCCCCTGTCCTGTAGGGGGACAGGCACTGTCCCGGTGCTTGTCCCCCGTCCCCATGCCCGTACTCACATCCCAGCCTGGCCGGGCCGCAGGGAAGGGGCGGTGCGGCCGCAGCTCCGCCCGGCGCGGGGCGGGCCCTGCGGAGCCGCCGCTGCCCCGGCCCTGTCGCTGTCCGTGATCCTGCTGCTGTTCCTGCTCCTGCCCCTGTTCCCGTCCCCGTCCCTGCCCCTGTCCCGGCTGTCCCCTGCCCCGGGTGTCCCTGAGCCCTGAGTGTCACTTGCTCCGGGAGTTCCCTGCCTCGGGTGTCACTGAATCCCGGGTGTCATTGAGCCCCGGGTGTCACCGAGCCCCAGGTGTTACTGAGCCCCGGGTGTCCCCTACCCCAAGTGTCCTCTGCCCCGTGTGCCCCTGTGCCCTGAATGTCCCTGAGCCCTGAATGTCCCCTGTCCCGGGTGTCCCCTATCCCTGGTGTCACTGAGCCCCGGGTGTCCCCTATCCCGGGTGTCCCCTGTCCCGGGTGTCCCCTATCCCGGATGTCACTGAGCCCCGGGTGTCCCCTGTCCCGGGTGTCCCCTGTCCCGGGTGTCCCCTATCCCGGGTGTCACTGAGCCCCGGGTGTCCCCTGTCCCGGGTGTCCCCTGTCCCGGGTGTCCCCTATCCCGGGTGTCACTGAGCCCCGGGTGTCCCCTGTCCAGGGTGTCACCCGGGGGACCCCCGCTCTGCCGGCAGCAGGAGTGCTGCTGACTGGGACTGGTCGGGATTCGCTGCAGGACACCGTCCCTAAAGACAGACATACTACAAAAATCAGCCAGTTTGGAGACTGATGGTTAACTAACCCTGTTTGAACGGACAGCAAAAGCCCTTCTTATGCAGGGCACAAAGGAATCAGTGACACCATCACGGGCCATCGAGGGCAGCAGTGCCTGTCACCCCGGATAAACACCCAGCAGCACTCTTTTCCCGGCAGGAGTAATGTCTTCTTGTGAGAATTCCAGATAAATGTCTTCTTAAAATCCAGCTTTGGCTTGACATTCAGTTTTGATGGATGCCTGGACTTCACTTTGGTATTTATTGAGCAGCAGGAGACTGTTATCCCGTGAAAACATTCTATCCCTTTGACATTATCTTTTAATTAACATTTCTTTTGTTCTGCCCCTTTGTGTGCTGCTTCAGTATTCATTCAGCATATCTACCTTTCCTTCCTTGTTCCTGACTACTTAATGCTTGGGGCTTAATTAGAGTCTGAGTGTTTGGTTAATAAGCTACAAACATAATGTGTTCTTATTTCATTTTCATTTATATTAACATTCAATTAAATTAAAAATCAACTTGCAGACTCGTTTCCATATTTTTTGGATGTCAGAAATTGTTTTTCTTATTTGTTTTCCCATTAACAGGCCCTGGCACAGGTTGGGCAGAGAAGCTGTGGCTGCCCCATCCCTGGGAGTGTCCAAGGCCAGGCTGGATGGGGTTGGAGCACCCTGGACTGGTGGAAGGTGTCCCTGCCCATCACAGGGGTGGCACTGGATGAGCTTTGAGGTCCCTTCTGGGATTCTGGGATTCAATGATTAATCATTTCCATCTACACTGTAACACCCACACTCCTCCAAATGGAGAGTTTACTTAGTCTTTCCTTTTTTCACCACCAAATGCCAACTGAAAATCTCTGTTCTGGACAGTGGTGACATGCCTTGCTTTCATTTTCCTCCTCATAGCCCCCAAGTTGGGTTCTTACCTTAGGCTGATTCCCACCAGGCCCCCAGTAATCCTCTTTTTCTGCATCACTGGCAGAGGCATGGTCCATTGGCGGCACCCTAAGGAGGGCTCCTATGGAATCACAGAATTGTTGAGCTTGGAAAAAGACCTCTGAGATCATCAAGTCCAATGATCAACCCAGCACCATCACCTTGTTCACCACTAAACCATGTGCCCCAAGTGCCACATCCACATGGTTTTTGAACATTTCCACGGATGATGACTGTGGCTGTGCCAGTGCCTGGCAACCCTTTCCATGAAGAAATTCTCTCTGGTGTGCAATGTCAACCTCCCCTGGTGCACATTTAGACTAACACCTGTTCACTTCTGCTGGGGGACGACTCTCTTTGCCTTGAGCAGAAGAGAAATACAATCAAGACACAGATGTGTCTCCATGCAGGACACAATATTTAGGGTATTACAAATCAGAAAGTATTGTTTCTGGTGTGTGTGTACCACCTGGGGGTTCTGGGATTGTCATTCCTGATCCTGCCATAGCTCCAAGGAACAGCAGTTGTGACACTGACCACCCTCATTCCTCATTCCACAGGAGGGACAGTCCCACTGTGGGAACATTTGCAGTTGGTTGCAATGACTTTCCAACAGATTTTAAACCATATGAGGCATAACATTGTTGCTCAGTCTTATCTTTCTGTGTAGGAAGGTCATTATTTCCTCGTGAATGAGGCCCAAAGACATGCAAGGAAATGACCAGTGCTGGATTTTGGACATTGCCTGAGCTCCAGTTTTCTGCCAGCAATCTTTGCAAGGCCAATGGATTAGCAAACCTTATAGCATGGTAGGAGAAACACAGCTGAGCAAATAAGGACCTTTTTGGTTCACCAGTCACTCTGAAAAAAACGTTTTTGGTGAAAATTTGGGATCCAAATTATCTTTTTACATTACAGTATTTGAAGCCATGAAATTTTAAATTTAAAAGTCAGTCTTTCGTGCAAACATATTTTAAATACATTTAAGTGAAATGAATCTGATTTTTATTTATTTAAAAATCAAATTCAACAAATAATAGACTTTTAAACTACTATACATTCACATAATGTACTGGAATAGCTGAACCCCTACTTTTGACTGAAAGACGTTTCCCATTAAACTCTGCTGAGTTCTAATCTCCTCCTTACAAATCTGAAAAACAGAGCAACAGGAATAAGTCAGCACCCAATATGAGAAGATGACCTGAGTCTCTTGGAATAAAAGCACAGAGAAGGAGCAGAAACCATCACAGACCACACAGAACCAGCCTACTCTACACTGTTTGGAATCCTTCAAAATCGGGCCCGGGTACACCACAGAATGAGCAGAGATGGAACACAACCCAGCTCCTGCACTGAACTGATGTTATCTCTCAGCTCACAGCTCTATTGTCCCAAGACAAAGGGACTGTTGTCTCCTTGGACCACTTATCCTCTGTGGAGATGGCATGTTGGATGGTGTGGGCACCACCGTGGGTGCAGCGTTATGGATTGCTGCAGCCCTGGAGGCACAGGCACGCTGTGGCTCTGATAAATCACCAGCAACTCTTCACTCCCAAGGCCTGGCCTGTGGGACGTGCTCTCTGTGCTGCAGGACATCGTTCATCACATGCTGACAACCTGAAAAGGGCTGCCTGCCTTCCCAAGAGAAATACCCCCTTATAATGGGCTCCGTCCAGGAGTGATTCCCAGAGCAGCCTGTCCTTCCCAGGAACTCCCTTCAGACTGCTCACTGAGTGGGCTCTGTGAAGTTCTGGGATCCACCTATGTGGATCCATGGGAAGGTGGCTCAGGAGTCTGATCTGCTGAACCAGCTGTCAGCAAACATGAAGCCAGTTTGTGTGCCCCGTGAAAGGGACTGGCCAGATGGGCCTGCCAGGAATTGTGCCAGTTCATGAAATCTGTTCAGGTCATTTCTTCTTTAGGAGAACAAGGGAACATGGCAAAAGCCCTTCATCAGCTTCTCTACCTTGCTTAGAAAAGAAAACGACTTCTTAGTTCCATAGAATCACAGAATTGTGGAATTTTTAAGGGTGGAAAAGACATTTAAGACCATCACGTCCAACTGTCAACCCAGCACCACCACCCTGTTCACCAGTAAACCACATCCTTAAGTGCCATGTCCACGTGTTTTTTGAACACCTCCAGGGATGGTGACTGCACCACTGCCCTGGGCAGCCCCTTCCAATGCTTGACAACCCTTTTCAGGAAGAAATTTTCTCTAATTGTCCCCACCTTCCCCTGCCCTGTCCCAGCCTGAGGCCATTCCCTCTGCTCCTCTCCCTGTTCCCTGGAGCAGAGCCTGACCCGCCCCCCCCAGCTCCCCCCTCCTGGCAGGGACGTGAAGAGCCAGAAGGTCCCCCCTGAGCCTCCTTTTCTCCAGGCTGAGCCTCCCCAGCTCCCTCAGCTGCTCCTGCTGCCCCAGCTCCCTCCCAGCTCCATTCCCCTTCCTGGACACACTCCAGCCCCTCCATGTCCTCTTGTCATGAGAAGCTGCAATGGGTTAAGTTGGGTCATCCATTCTTGGGATTGTCTTTGCTCAGGGACCAGGATGTACTTGGTGGATGATGAGGGAAGACAGAGAGACCCAGTGTCTGCCTCGAGGAGAGAAGCCCACAACAAGAAATTCTGATGTTTTATAATGGTGAAATTACTTGCACATGATGAATGATGAAACCAAACAAAGGTCTTTCCATATGAAGAAACAGTGTGTGCTGGTTTAGGGATAAACCGGCAGGAGAAATGAATCCAACTCAGAATGGGATTGCAAGTCAGAATAACAATTTAATAAAAGATCACAAAATACACTGAGACAGAAGGAAAATTTGTTTGTGCCACAAAAACACCAGATGTACAGCCCAGCACAGAGGGGCATGAGCAGGATGGAGCTCACCAACCCCTGTGCTGAGCACCACATGGGCCCCCTGAGTTCAAAGGAAGAAGAAAACAAGAAACTTGCTGGTGAAAATAATGGTTGCAGTCCAGTGGCAGCCTCAGTCTGGTCGAGGCTCTGGTCCTTCTCTGGATCTGAAGAGAGATCCCAGTCCCAAAACCCCAAGCTTATATCCACTTGGGCTCAGATGGGAACGCCCAGTCCCTCCCCCAGGGCGGAGACTTTCACAATGGGTGATTTACTCTGTGAGGTGAACAATGGCATATTTTTGGCATCCCTGATGGCCCATGAGCAGACATGACCCCGCAGGTGGGTGTGGAGGCAGGAAAACTTCCTTATCTCACAGAAGTTCCTAAAGACCCAACTTGTACCCTGAGGGGTGGGGTGTGCCCTGGGCAGCTGCTGCCAATGGGCCATTGTGAGCAGTTCATGGGAAAAATGACATAGAGGGTTTAGAATCCACATCCATACAGTGACAAACTGATCCTGGCTAATAAAACCAGGACACAGTGAAATTACAGACAAAAGTCAGTGGTACCAAATTCACAAGCTGATGAAAATGTAACCTCTGGATCACTGACGTAACCTCTGGGTCACTTCTCTCACAGATGCAACACTGAATTATGGGTTGTTTGAACCTCCAAGAGACTGTGCAGCTTCTGCCTGGAGCTGGAATGGTGCAGGAGCTGAGGGCAGCCCAGCAGGTCCGATGACACTGCTCTGCTCCCCTGTCCTGTGTCACCACAGAGGAGAACAGCACCCTGTGGATCAGCTTGGCTTCAGCTGGGACATGCCAAATACCCCTCCTCAAAGGGCCCCCCCTGGGCACTGACACAAGAGCCACGGCACAAACTCTTGCCTTTCAAACCTCTTTGAGCAGAGGGGTCAGCAACAGGTAACACCACAAAATCTGTAGCTAAAATCAGGAGGGAAACACCTGTAAAGGAACAAACAGAAAAGGGATTTATGTGTTTACACTGGGACTGGCTTCTCCTGTGGAAAAAATTTAATAGTAACTCATTACATGAATTTCTACAGTAAGATAGTTGGTGTTTTCAAACAGAAAATAATATTTTGAGAGCCTGTGCTACTTTAATCTCTTTGATCCTGAGGGCTTTGATCTGCCATGGGGTGACATGACTGAGATCAGGCATTTCCTTCAGTGCATACTGAAAATGTGAAATTATTGATTCCTGTAATCCAGCTGAGCAGAAAAAGGTCTGTGCTTTTTATAGCTCAGAAACTGATACAGATTCCTTGCCTTGCTGTTGCTCAGAGCTGCTGGAAATGTAAGGCCTGAATATTCCTTAAAGATAATATTGTTTTCCTCACAGGCTTATCTTCACCCTTATTAGCCTCAGTCCTTCTCCCTCTCTGAATTAGACCCTTGGTTTTTAAAACACAGCATGATCCACTAAGCCTTCAGTGTCATGCGATTGTCAAGATGAGAGATGTTGGCTATTGCAACAGAATTCAGATGATACAAATCTCAGCAAGGATTTGTCCAGAACAGCCTTTAAACATCCACTCCACATCCCCTGGAGGGACTGAGCTTAGTGCCTTGAGCCGATGGGCAGTGCTGGAAGCCCCAGGACTTGATTTGCTTTCATACACTGTAAACATCTGCAAATCAGTGTCAAAATGGTGTTTATTGCAATGAGGTGCCTTCTGAAGCAAAGCCACTTTTCAAACAAGTGATTCTTTGCAGGTCCCTTCAGGGGTGCAGTCTGCTATTCACTGGGTGAACATGAGCACAGGAGGGAAACACAACTAAGTTAATTAACACACCCTCTGTTAGTTCCGATTAGTCTCCAAATTCATTTGTGGCTGTTCTCCCAGAGCATGTTTGTAACTGTATGTATGGTATATGATTTTTTTAATGCCATTGCCATTACGGACACACCCTGAAGTCCAGTACTCTGTTATCTATCAAAATAGCCAGGCTTGTGCATAACATGTGCAGTTTTCAGTCCTAAGAACAACCAGATACACAAAAATTGCTTTCACCTAATAACTGGCATGTTCGGCTGCGCACATTTAGTTGGTATTTGCCCTCTTCTGATTTTTAAGTGCTTTGATAATCTGAGTGATATTTAGTCTGTTTAGAACACACAAGAAAGTGGTGAAGTACAACACATGTTTCTGCCCCACCTTTTCCAAGCACATTCAACAGAAACACGTTCAAACACCTGGCACCCAGCTGGTGGGAAAAGTGCAACAAACACTGGCAAAATGTTTCAAAGTATATTATTGTACTATTTAGCCTACCAGGAAAAGTTGAAATCTCAGATTTCAGGACACCTTTTGTTTCTGATGGCCTCCTGCACCTTTCCCATTACCCAGGTAACAACTGGAATTTAATCAGGGGTTGGGGAAGGAAATGTAGCTTTACGTCCTAAAGATATCATGGAATCCCAGGATGATCTGGGGTGGAAGGGACCTTAAAAATCATCTCATTCCAACTTCCTGCTGTGGACAGGGATGCACTCATGAGATCAGGTTGCTCAGGGCCCCATCCAGCCTGGCCTTGAACATTCCAGCCAGGAGCAGGGACATTCTGCTCCCAGCAGCACAAGCAGCGTTTGCAGTGACACCTCTGCTGTCCTGGGAGAAGCCCGGGGGTCAGGCAGGATGCTGTGGCTTCTGGGAAAAACCATCATGACACACAGCACACTTGGAACATTTCCAAATCCATTATTGCTTTTCAGTATCTTCTTATTTCTGTGCTAGTTTTGGATTCATAGATTGCAGTGTAACAAAGCCTCCAGAGATGGCCTGGAGGAATTTCAATCTCAGTGTTCACCTGAGCACAGCCGAGAAAAGCAAGGGAACCACAGCAATATGAACCATTCCTGAAGAGCCTGGCTTTGTTCCAGGCTTTGGAGATTGGGTAAGCTCAGAACTATTCAGAAACTCCTTCAGAGTCAAAGGCCTTCAGCTGAAATTCCTGACTGGCACCGTGGGGTGTTCACATGATGGGGATGTCTGGTGATAACCAGATGGGACATTTTGTTTGCTCTCACACACCAGGACAGAATCCAGAGGCAAATTATCAGACAATTGCCCTCAAACTGTGTGAGGCATTAAGAGTGGATGTCAGTGTTTTGAGTCACCTGTTGTGGCAAAAAGGCAGCTGGTACAGGCCAGTGCTTTGTGCCTGACATCCCCAAAACAACATTTCCTCTGTGGGTGGCAATGAAGGGGTGAGGGCAAGGAGGCACCACGGTGGAGTGGAGATGAACAAGGCCACAGAGCTGCCAAAATAACCATCTCACACCCCTGCCTTGAACCAGACTGGGATTGTGGAAGGGAACTGAACAGTGACACGAAGCACTCCAAAGGAGAAGGGGCACACGTGGAGGATGTTACAGGTGTGCAGTGTTTGTTTCTGAAGGGTGAAGGACACTCCTCCAAGTCACCCTGATCTAACTTCCTAAGGAATTTCCTAAGTGGCATTTTTAAATCAATTTTTCAGTCACTTTAAGCAGCATTACAAAAATATTGACTTAATTAATATTGATCTAGAACTTGACATATTGCTCACAGAAATGAGAGGGAGCAGACAGGACTCTGCCACAGTGCTTGCTCTGCTTTGTGCCCAGGAAACTCCTCAGGAAGCCAGGAATCTATGAAGTGAAGGGGAGCCCCACCAGAGAAGGGTCTGCATTGGCTCTGAGAAGCTACAGCACAGCTCTGAGGTGTTCTGGTGTGTGGCCAGAGGAGTCATCAGAATCTACCCAAAATGTAGTTGTGACACATAGTGCTGCATCACCCCCCACTGTGTTCATGTTCCTGAGAACAAGAGAACTTTTCCTATTTGTATTGCAATGAAAGTTCCTACTGGTGAAGAGCCATGAGACAGATAAATATCTGCCTATATTTATATATAAAAAACCAGTGGAGGTGATATGGGAACAAAGGTACACTCGGTGCACTGTGATGCAGTTAAGAAATAATTGCTCATTAGAAAATCTCACAGCCAGGGAGATTGAGACAATCAAAAATTTGAGACAAAGAAGAGCCCTTCTGTTTCCTTCACCAACACCATAAGTAAAATGCATATAGTAATGCCTGGCCTGCTCAGTGGCTTTGGGGAAGGCTGTTTGATTCGCTCTGGCAAGGCATGGAGCAAACAACAAACTTCTCAGGAGGTCCACTAACAAACTTTACTTGCGAACTTTAGAAACTTAAGGTAGAATAAGGTATATGGCAAATCTGAAACCAACAGCCAAACTGAGACATGTCACAAATTCTAACTTATCCGGATACAACAGGGCACTTAGAGGAATACATTGCAGGAAGAAGTTTGGAGAAGAAAGAGCATGGGAGAAGGTACAGTATGACAGTGTCTGTATTATAATACATCTGGTTAGCTTTTATAGCAACAGACAAAACCAGACAGTCAATTCCATGCCTTGCAGTTCCTCAGGGAAGGAGTTCACGGAGGTTTCTGGTCTTTGAGTAAAAGTGGTCAAGTTCTCTGAGCCATGAACCAGTAATGAGATAGCACTGCACAAACCCTGTGTGTGTGCTCAGAGACAACACCTGTAACTGCGGGTGGAGGTTGAAATCAGAGTGTCTGAAGATTTATTCTGAGGGTCAGGGAGGAAGGGAACTGCTTTGCCTGCTTGCTGAGCCACCACTTGATCAAGAGTTTCTTCCTCCAGGTGTCCTCACCCAGTTTCAGCTCCTTCAGTGCTGGTATCTTGTGTCACTGGCTAAGTTGGAGGTGCCTCTCGCCTTGTTGGGGCTCTTGGGGAGCACACCCAGGCCTGTGATTTCATGTGCTGTCTATGTTGTCTCTGCCAGGGACTGGCCAAGTGCTGCGTTGTGATGCCATAGTTGATCTAATTCGTGGCATCCAGATCGTGTCCACCACGAGAGAGCTGTACGTCGAGTATTCCCCCCTGCAGCTCCAAATTGTGGCTCTGGATTCAGACGGTGAGAGATGTGCTGGGAGGAGACCAAGTGTGTACTGGAAGTTGTGACTGTCTGATGTGTGCACAGGTTTGTGGGTGACCCAGGTAATTGTCTGAAGCCAAGAGGAGCTGGTCCAACATTTTGGGGCAGTCCATGGGTCACTGTGCCATTTTGGGACAGTCCATGGGTCACTGTGTGCCCTTCTGGGGCAGTCCATGGGGTCACTGTGCCATTCTGGGAAAGTCTGTAACGTCATTGTGCCATTTTGGGGCAGTCCATGGGTCACTGGGCTATTTTGGGTGTTCCATGGGCCACTGTGCCATTCTGGGTCAGGCCATGTGATCACTATGCCCTTCAGGGGCAGTCCATGTGTCACTGTGCCATTTTGGGCAGTCCATGGGTCACTGTGCCATTTAGGGGCAGGCCATGGGGTCACTCACTGTAAAAGCTCTGCTGGCTGAGTATGGTGAGCCAAAAGGTGCAATCCTGTTCCCCCTTCCTGGACTGTCCCCATCTGAGAGCAGTCCCAGCCCTGCTCTGGACCTGAGCACAGTCAGGGCCACAGCTTTTCACTGCGCTGTTTAGGGCATGCCCGAGGTTGGCACTCTGGCTGGCAATACAGGTCATGCACAAGATTAATGAAAGTAAAATGCAAATGTATCCACACCAGAAGCCCTTGAGAATGCCCTAAGCCAGGGCAACCCGAGTGAGCTGCTGTGGACACTGCCCACTGCAGTATTCAGCATCAGTAACATCACTGCTTCCAGAATCAGGGATAATACCCCCTCTCTGCTTTACAGAAATGTTGAGAACTGTTGACTAGTGGGGTCTCCTGGGTGGATGGATGTGGCAGAAAAGGGAATTAATTATTCTTCAGCAGAGCACATTTTGAACGACATGCAGTGCATCATGTTTCAAGGCACTCTCTTGAGTAACGAAGAGAAAACTAATCAAGCATCTTCCTTTCTGTTCCCTCTTCTGAGAGGACTCCCCCGTCCACATTCCAGCAATGTTTGAACAGGGAATTAAAGGCTACAAAATCTCACGTGTGAAAAATGAAATGTATTAAGTTTGCCCAAGTAATCTTATTCTGCTATTTGCTCATTTTTCAGTGTTCTTTTATTACCAGTTTTAGCATATTTTTATCTGAGCTTGTCTGAGTGTTTCATAACAGCCTGTCTTCTGGCAAGCTATCACTGGTTCATTTGAATATTTGCATGATTAAACTCAAAAATAAACCAAAAAATGGTTGGGTTCTTTTTTTCTGAATGGATTTATAAGAAGATAAAATCTAATATTCCCCTCTCCCCAGTGCCAAGTTAACCCAGATTGGAAGCCACCTTCCCAGAACCCCATCTGAATGCCTTCAGTATGCTTCATTTGTTTCCACTGCCAAGACAGCCCAGCCTTTGGGGAGGCCCCTTCCTCCTCCTCCTCCTTTCAGGTATCTCTCACATGAGGCCAGAGGCAACTCGTCAGTCACCCCATGCTGCTGCCACCCCTCTGGAGCTGCTCTGCTCCTTGGCTGTGATGCCAGTTCCTCCTAGGAGTGCCACAGAGCCCCAGGACTCGAGCTGAGCCAGCAGATACCTGGAGTTCCACATCGTTAGAAACAAATCCCTCGTAAACACCTCCTTCCAGAAAGGAGGGTTGAGTCACCGTACCCGGGTTGGAAGGAGCCTGCAGGAAGCACTTCCAGGTTGGTGCTGCTCCTGGCAGTGCAGTGTGCTTTGGGTTTCACTGGGCTTCATCCTCACTGGGCTTCATCTTCACTGTGCTTCATTTTCATTGTTCTTTATCTTCACTGGGCTTCATCTTCCCCTCTGTTGTAGTGCTTGGCCAGAGCTGGTGAGTGCCAGGGATACACTCAAGGATGGGCACTGTTTATCCCTGGCACCACACACACTAATTTGACCTCTCCAGAGAATGTTTCTCCTTCCTGGTGTCTGGCTTGGAACTCTGAGTGGTTCACTCCCTTGGTTAATTATTAGACAATCACTTTTGTCTACTCTTTCCATAAACCAGGACATGAGCCATAGCAGGGCAAAAGGGAAGGAGGAAAAGGGGTGAAGGACAGTTCCATGGAAACACTTGTAGTTTGGGAACTTTGGGAACCATCCTGGCTTTCAGTATCAGATATATAAGCTGTTGGTTCATTAATTGAAAAATAAAGCCTTACACTTCACAAAAAGCTACATTTCAGCAGTTTGCAAAGTGTATTTATTTCAGCTGCATTATTAAGCCAAGTGTGTAGTGCCCATATCTAAAACTTAATTATCATTATCCCCTCGTTATTGATGCAGGTTTGGGGATGATGTGTTGTCTCTAATGCATTAAAAGATAGACTAGAAAAAACAAAGCAACTTCTCATGTGAGTGAAAAAACATCCAAAAAAAATACTTTCTGCTTGTCAATTCATTACAGTCTCCTCTGAAAGAAAAGTACGTTTATCTGTTCAAAAGATACCCCTGCTGGGCCTTCTAATTTGTTTAACTGGTCTCTGTCCACAACAAACCAGTACCAGGGGAGAGGAATGAGGAGCCTCTCCAGGATCAGGACAGAATTTCCCACCTGGCAGCGTTTCACCGTTGAAGGACACGAGCTGATGTGAACCCCAGGCCACCCAGCCCCCACACACTCAGCTCACAGACCTGCACCAGCTCACAGCAGAAGATGCAGTTTCACCATCACCACTCAGACAGCATTGGAGGATAAGGACAGGCAGGAACGTGCTGAGGGGTGGAGCGCCTGTAATTACAGAGATGCACTTTGAAGAGAATTGGGAAAGTTAATAATATATTTAGATCCTTACAAATAGCTTTTGCTCTGAAGGAGTATCTCATGGTTTACTGAATTGTTTTTTAATTAAATTATGTCCTTTACAAGAAGGTCTAGGATTAAGAAAAGAGCATAGTTGTGACTGAGGTTCTGCTTAACATCTGAATTCTGAAGCAAATGCTGTTCCTTGCAAATACAGTTCTTGCACATTCACATGGTCCTGCAATGTAATTCACCTCTTTTGTTCACTGCACTGAGAAAAGGGGGCATAAGCTGCAAGAATAAAACCTTTATGGAGCTTCCAGCATAATGTTTTTAGTGGGATGGAATCACAACTCTTAAAGTTAAGTAGGTGCAGGGTCAGACCTGAAAGAAAACTCCAGGAAGGTCAAACAGAGCATATTCTGAACTCAGAAAAACAAAGTACATCCTGTTGCAAAGCTATGGAACAGTGTAGAGTGGGTTTGGGTTTATATATTTTTTTAATTTGGGTTTTAATTTAAAAAACAGAGCTGTTCATTATTTATACAAAAACATCCCATTTGTCCTCTGATTTTCACCAAGTGCTTTCCAATTCAGAAAGGGTTATTTGATTGTAATTAAGCCAAATGTTAGTGAATAATTCACTACCTTTTCCCTTTGTCCCATCCTATTATTTAGTTGGAGCCAAAAGGCTCCAACTTTCAAATATAACAAATGTTTAGTCAATAATTGCTAATAATTAAAGACTCAAAGCTGTTACAGCAGCCAGTTATGAACAAAGAAGATTCTGTTTGTGAAATGAGAACTAATAAGGGAAAAATTAATTTCTCATCAACTTAAATCTTTCCAAAAACCTAGACCTTCATACAATGTACTCCTGGGAAGCTCTGTGTAATTTCATTTGATCAACACAGAGCTAAAATTGGCATCCTTGTAATTAATTTACTCCATTACATAAGAATATGAGGAGAATAATTCACACAGAGAAACTACAGCTGCAGAGCTGCTTAGGAGCTTTTTTCCTTTTTCCATGAATGATGTCAGATACCTGGTTATATAAATCAGGATGGCACTTTGGGGGCTCTTCTAGTCTGAAGTGCTTAAAGGATTTACAGATTTTAAGTAGAATTCAGTGATTGTAAAATTACCCAGTATTGGGCTATATAGAAATTCTTCTGGTTTTATTCCTGTGTTTCACACAACTTGTTGCAAACCTCTTACATGAGAAAAGTAAGGGGAAAAAAGATCACACACAGGAAAGAATTTACAAACTGCATGAAAACCCGCTGACAAACACCCTTCTGTGGTTTTGGTTGTGGGTCACCAGCAGAACTGCAAAGGACTGTTTGGCAATTCCACTGGAGAAAAAGCGAAAAATGGCACTTTTCTGCTGGAGCAGAGCTCACCTAACAAAAATGTGCAGTGCTGTTGCTCTCAGTGCAACAGAGCCTGGCTCAGCAGCAGCATGGACAGAACCTGGGGCTGCTCCTGCTGCCTCCCCAGCCACTCATCACTGAGCTTGCTATGCAGAGAACTGACCTGAGACAGTGACAACTTACTCTGAAGGAACCAGAACTAATAAGAAAGGCAACTGAGGGGAGGAAGGAGAGTTCAAATGTATCTCAAGGATCCCAAGAGGAAACCTTTATAAATAACATAAAAGCTGGTGTCACCAGGAGGCCAGCTAGTTAGGAGAAATAAAATAGGAGATGGATGTTGATGTGCTCAGGGTGGTCATAAATGAGCAAAAGCAGAGGGATGGCATCTTGGGGGAGCAGCTCTCCCTGGATAAATCAGCAGTGCAATCATCAGAGTACCCCTGAACGGCCCTGAGCTCTGCAACTGGAAGCAGAGGGAGGCAAACACCCTTCACAGGCTCCCTCCCAACCCAGGGTGTGTTCCAGCAATGGGCTCTCAGCAACCACACACACTGGACAAGGCATTTAGGGACTGTTGGGGACAGGGACCTCTCCTATCTTATCTCCTGTGAGCTGGGGCAACCCTGGCTGATGGCAGAGTGAACAGCAGAACAGGAACAAATGTTTTCCTGCTGTACTGGAAGTCTTTTCTAGGCTATTTTTTTTTTTTTTGTATTATACCACTTCTTTAGCCTTTGAGTGCTGCTGGGCACTGGGAAGAGTCTGTAATTGTGCTGGTGTGCTTCTCCCTCAGCACTTGGTGAGGAGTTGGAGGAGGACCACAGGGCTGAGCAGGTCAGATTCTCCACTCCCTGTGCATTTGTCAGTGTCTGAATCTCATCAACGACTATGCTGCCAATTTGTCTGGTTCTGTTCCCATGAAGTTCATCACAGCCTTCTCTGAGGAAGACTTACACTAAAGAATTTTGTCATCTGCAAATCCTGCTGACCTCATTCTTCTGTTCTAGCCCTCATTTCTGCCTTTCTGGATAATTAATGAGTGTATTAAGCACTAACCACACTCCAGATCTTTGAGACATACAAATATTAACCTCCTACTGAATTGAAAACTGACAGCCTAATGAATTAGGCTCTGCATGAGAACAGCAGTGTTGACCATGAAAGTTGGGATGACTTGTGATTTACTCCTCAGCTGCAGGAAAAAAAAAAAAAATGAACCAAAACCCACCCAAAACTCTGCAAGTACAATCACCTGCAATTTCCACTGACTTTCCTGGGTCTTGTGAAAAACCAGGCTACTTGAGGAAAAGCCAAGCCAGTTAAATAAGAGTGAATATCACCTCTGTGTACCCTTCCCCTTGCTGTTCACAGAACCACTGAGCTATCAAATGGTACCTTAAGCACTCCCCCTGCTATGAAATTCTAAAAGTGCCTTGCCTAGAAAATGCTTGGAACATCAAAGCTTGTTTAGGTGTTTGATCCAAAGGGGACAGGGCATAGATTTAATAGCTAATCAAGCCTGAAGTAAAAGATGAACACAGTGAACCAAACTGATGACTACTCTAGCTATAATCATGTTGGCAGGACATCCTGCCTTGTCAAAGTCATTTAGTCTTTCCAAGATATCAGAAAAATCCTCACTTTCCTCTGACACTGTGGTATAGTATCTGTAGGGGGCACTTCTGTAAGCAAAAAATTATGTATTTGGAACAAACATCAGTAAGCCACATAAAAAGGGTAGTTTCTTAATGCTGTGCCACTGTTCTAAAAACAATATATTAAAACCTAAATGTGCCATAAACATGAGCAAAAAGTCGAGAGTTATTCTTGGAACCATTATACTTCAGGATCTAAAAAAGTGATTAATTTATACAGCAGCTTTAAAATACTCTAATTAGTGTCTTCCAAGTACAAATCCTGTTCTTTGAACCAAGGAAGAGTTAGAAGAATACAAAAAAGGCTAATGAATATTCACATGCTCTTGAAATGAACCTCCTTCATTCGTGAACATTTTGGGAGATCCAATTTTTTTAGGACAAATCTCCATAGAAAGCATAAAGGTGTAACAATGTATATAATGAACAACTTAATACAGCAAACCTGCATTACTGAGCTAATAGGCCTTTCCACAGGAAGCCATGAAGGTCTGTGGGAAATGTGCTTTGTTTCAGTCCAGTTTTCCACAGGTTTTTATCACAGCAGGTTTTGGTTCTGGGTTTGGTTCTGGTTGCCACCTGTGCTTCACCATCTGCATGGAATCTCTTTTGGTGATGTTGTACTTAACCTTTCCAGCTGTTATAAATCTGCAGTTGCAAGTTCTCATCAAAGACAACTTTTGTGTCTGGGGTTTTTTAGCATCATAAATGATATCGTTTTTCCATCTTGAACATCCCATTCCCACAACAACTTGATTGGTAGGTGGCCTGCCTGGAAAAGTGATCCTGAAAGGAATTTAGGAGCTAAAAGAGAAAGCAGGTCCCTCCAGTGCAGCGTGCACAGGAGTGCCTTAGTCTGTGGGCCACTGCAGCACCTCCTGCTTCCCCAGCAACACCTCCTGCACGAAGCGGTGCCTCTCTGAAGGAGCACTCCCTGTACACACGACAGAATCTGGGCTGGGTGTCTTTGAGGTTGGCAAGAGGGGTTGAATTCGTTGTATTTACATATCTATGAGAATGAAAAAAAAATAGAAGTTTGATTGAAAAAAAAAAAAGTAATTTTACTGTTGAAATGCACACTTTATAGTGCTGGTATGGATGGAGAACCCCAGAGCAGGCCTGAGAGCCTTGCTGTGTGGGGACAGAGCCCTCTAGATCACTGCCAGTGCTGAGATAAGTGAGATCAGAAGATTTCCACAAGAAGAGAATGGGAAAAATAGAGGAGATGATGGGATTTTAGACATTGTTCCACTCTGGCGTTTAAAGCATAAAAAACAGAAAACCAATACAGAGCAGTGTTAATGTTTAAAAAAGACTCAGAATTATTGTACTTGACTGCCCACTTCAGATTTCTCATGTGTACATACCACAATTTTCAACCCAGTAACCTTGAAAAGACCAAATTCACTTTTCTTAGTACTATTAACTAAGTCATTAAACATATTCACATGCCTATTTATAAATGGTATTCATTATTTTCAAGATGTAAGACTACTGTGCACTCTTAAATTACCCTGATGTATTTAAAGCAGATACAAAGGTTGGGATTTTTGTTTGTTACTTGTCTCATCTTATGAATTCTCCTCACTCCTGCATTCATTGAGTTGTTGGGTGAGTAGCTCATTAATGTGATTTCTATCTGGGTCTAAAGACACAGGCAGCAGCAGTGTTATGTAACAGCTTGAAAAGATAGCTATAAATAACCTCCTTTAATAACGATAAATTTACATTAGAAAGGTAGATAAACTCTGAAGTGAAAAACGTTTATTTTTATCTGATGTTACTGTTTCATAATCTCAGTGTTATCAGACTCATTCTGAATAATTTAGGGAGGTCTTGGTGTTTATACCATCTGGGAAAGTCTTGCATATCAAATGGATTTCTGTGATGAAAACAGGGATTTAAAGAGCTACGTTTCCCTTTGGGCCTCAGCCTTCCCTGGCACACAGGCAAAAGCTCCAGGTGACATCCCCTGCAGATTAGGGTACATTTGGCCCTTCTTTTAATCATTTTCTAAACAGAAATGCTCTTCTCTGAATAATCTGAAGGAAATCAACCTGGACGGAATTTTGACGTTTCCTTCCTTGATACCTACCACTAACTGGCTGTCTTAATTTTGGACAGTTACTGAATTTATGCCTTCCTTTGACTAAACACCTTGGAAGGAAAGCACTGGCAGGGATAATCAAAGTGGTCAGGTTTGCAGTTGCTGTCAATCCATCCTCACCTCTGCAGAGAACAGTTGGAAAGCTGGGAGGATGTTCTCATCAAACCTTCAAGAGGTGTATGAAGATACAGGAAGTATAATAGAGTAAATTGAGTGTGATTACCAGCAGAGAAAATGATAAAGACATAATGGAAAAAGGAATGCTGGTTTATGCACTCTCTAAGTCTACATCACCTATTTTAAAGTAATGCAGTGTAATGCCTCCTCTTACAGTTCCATTTCTGTTGGAGGCAGGAGCAGCTGAGCAGAGGCACTGCAGGGGCAGGAACCTGTCCTGTGTCCTCCTGGTGGCAGGATCAGTGCCAGGCTGGGGCTTGGAGCACCCTGGGCTGGTGGAAAGGTGTCCCTGCCCATGGCTGGGGTGGAACAAGCTGAGCTTTGAGGTCCCTTCCAACCCAAACCATTCTGTGATTTCACGAGCCCTCTGCTGGCACCAAGGGACACCAGTGGTAATATTGTTCCTCTGTTGTTAATATACTGGACTACTTTAACTCCTTCTTTGCCTGAAGTTCCTTGGGTGGAGATGCTTTGCAAGGCTCTGCAGTGATATAAATGGAAGTAGCAAACAGCAGGAAAAAAGCCCAGCAATGAAAGCCATAGAGATGGTCAGCCAGGGAATACATACAAAGCACTGGACTTTGGGGCCAGGGATGGGTAAGACACAAGGGGAGCAGCAACCTGAAAAGGAGGAAGGAAGCTGACCGTCTTTCCCAGGAATTTTTGCAGGTTACTGCTCTACTCTGCAGCTTAAACACACACAGCATTAAACAAAAAAGAGGCCCAGTACTGTTACTCTCCTCTAAAGTTACTATTCCCAGACCAGCTTCTTTCTCCATGCCTATTAACCTGCCCTTTTCATCTCCTCCTCAGCCTCGTGTAGGCAACTCCCCATCTCTTCCCAACCAGAGCTTCATCCCTACAGCAACAGTCTTTTCATCAAATGTGTTACTATTGCTTGTCAGTCACTCTTTAGCCTTTAAACCAAATACTGTTTTATTTGAGAAGTTAATGTGATAGCGGAGAATATTTTTCACCATTCTGTGTGAGTCCTGATTCTTCCAGTTTTATGAAACTGTTCTTACAATTAGATTGTACATGAAGTGTTCAGCTGCTGAAACTTCAAGGAGACACTCCCAGACTGTGAACATAAAAGTGCAGAGATACCTGGTTGGAGCTGGTTTGAGTCACCTTCACCCTGTACACTTTATAAAATGACCTTCCACACCTCATTGCCTCATTATATTGCTGAATTTTCACCCTCAGAGTTGCATTTATTCAGAGTTGGATTTTTGGAGCAGGTGTGGTGGTGTGTTGGGTTTGTTTTTTTCCTTGTTTTTGTTTGGTTGGTGTTTTGTTTTGGTTTGTTTCTTTTTGTAGAGAAGCATTTTAAAGGATTTCAGATTATCTCAACATTTTAAAATATGAAATGCTTGAAAATCACATGTTTTCTTGGCCAGATGGTCCATCATCACTGTACCATTCAAATACTTCCTTTTTTCTGAACAAGGATTTAGAAGTGTTTCCCTGCCAACAGATCACCTCATGACATACTGACAGAGGTTTCTTTCTACCTTTATAAAAAAATCCAATCCAAGTATATGTATCCTTGCTTCCTTAGCAGTTGTTTTTCAGATCTTCAGACCAAACAAGTGACTTTGTAAAAACTCTCAGTAATTCTCCCCTCTTCTATTTACATATTTCAGTAGAAACACTATCAGCACCTGGTGTTTTGTTATTTACTGCCTGTATTTTGATTGCCTCTTAAATCTCTTGAAATCCATCCACAAATGGCTCAGCTGCTTGGAGAACAACCATTTACTGCTCTCCTTTCTCCCTCTCACAATTAAGCACATCATTAAAGCACTCCCCCTATCGCCCTGTAATCATATTCTTTGTGACCAAGACATTTCCATTTGTGTTCTTTACCAGACCTACTCGGGTGTACATTGCTGTGCACATAAAATTCTCACATTCCCAGTGTGCCTATCCCATTCCAGTTCTCCACCACACCAGGTGACCAGCGCACTGACAGGAGGCCTTGGCACTGTCGCATGAGGATGTGCTGACTCCACGTGGATCCCACCACTGCAGCCTGGAAAAGGAAAGCAGAGCAGTGCAGCAAGGGGGCTCTTAGTGACTCCCACCTGTGTTAGTACCCCCACCCCGGTGTGTGTTAGTGACTCTGTTTTGCGGAATAAAACCCCTCTAACCCAGCGAGGTTACAGACAGGTCCATTCGTTCCAGGCCCGGGCGCAGGGGGGATCGCTCCTCCAAAAACATGCGCCCCTGGTTGAGTTAACAAAGGGTTTATATGCAAGTAAGTGATACATATTCATTTTTCTCTTATGCATAAACATTATTTCCTTAGAGAAGGCGGGGTTATTATAATGAGTCTCAGGAACTGATTCCCATTTTCTCCGCCCCGTGCTGCTGCTTCTTGCCCATGCGCTGTTCCCCCTGGGAATTCAGGGCAGGGGTCCCTGGGGGTCTTTAGGGATGAAGTAAAATGTCTTCCTCCTGTGAACTTTTTACCTTTTGCTCAAAACTGGTCCAAACCAGTCTTGTTGGCAACTGTAACTGGTCTAATTGGACTTATCTTGTTCTTTTGACATGTTTTCTGATTTATCATCGTGTATCCTGGCTGTTTTAATTGGTCCAAGAAGCTTTGGTATGCTCTTGGTACGGCCCTTTCAAGGACACTGTGTGAGTTTTACTGCAGTGAATTTCATACTACTAAGCAAATTCTATGATAAGTATAAAAGCATAGAAAATAAGCATAAACAAAATAGGCATAAACAAAATGAGCATAAGTAAACAAAATAAGCATCATAAGCCCCAAGTAAAATAAACATAGGTTCTTTTTTTTTTCCTCCCCCTCATTAACTCCCACCCCGGTGTGTGTTAGTGACCCCCACTCCAGTGCTAGTGACCCCCACCCCGGTGTCAGTGACCCCCACCCCCGTGTTGGTGCCTCCCCCAGCCGCACTCTCTGCCTCCCAGCCTTCCCTCTCTGGCCACACCACTCCGTGTTGCTAAGGCGGTGCTGTGAGCCTTCACCTCCCATCTAAGTGAGCAAAACACTCCGCTCATGATTTTACTGTGCCACAGGTATTTTAAGGCAGGAGACACGGAGTTGCACATGAATGACTCCTGCTTATTCTGCTCTTGCTGCCGCTCTGAAAGGTGTGTGGGATGTTTAATTGATGTACTTCACGGTCGCATTTCATCAATGAGCTTGAAGGTCCTAAGTGTCCTTTGCTGGTCCTTATGAAAATCATTCAAGTCTAAGAAGTATTTGAGAACAATGATTTTCCAGTATATATATTGAACACTCATCACCATACACTGCTGATGAAAGAAAGGTAATAAATACCGAGACTGCAAACCCTTCTTTAATAGCTCAGAAATGCTGGGATACAGATATTTTCTCACCTCATTCATAGCACAGGGTGCAAGGTTCTCCCTATCTATCTCTTACCTACTCAGTGATAATTATACTAAGTGTAAGCATACTATAGTGATTGTGTCAAGGGTAATTTTCTCACATTCCTCCCTAGTAATCCAGGTCTTTACTGAATTTATCTTCGTAACATGCCTATGAAGACAGGCTACAGATTGACTGAGAGAAAAAACAAACCCTCCATATTTTGGGGAGCAATTTAAGGTGTAAGGGCTTGATTAGCCAGAGCTTTTAACACCACACATCTTTCTGGGCCCAGCTCCCACTGACTTAAATTGCAGCTTTGATGTTCAGCTCTTCTCTGAGTCAGACCACACGATTTCAGGCTGTGCAGTCAGAAATGAGTAATACACAGACAGGAGCTGCAGAGAGAAGTGAACTGTCCAGTAGCACACAGTCCTCTGGGATAGCAAATGGAATAGCATTGCTGAGGTACTGATAAATAAAACACTAGCTGAAGAAATAGTGGGAAAAATGCTCTAGGTAAATAAAATTCCTTCATAAGTTTATTTGCTTAGAGTAGGTGAGAGCTGGTTACCTTCTGTACTACCTAAATTAGACACTTTCAGGTGGTGTCCGTAGACAGCAGCTCATCTTCTGCGCAGGATTTAACTATTTTTACTTCAAGATGCTTGTGCCCTTCCTGAAACCCATTCTCCTGCTGGATATATGTACTATCCTTCTGTCATAGGTAAGGACAGGCAGAACCTCTACACAGTAACTTAATTCATTAAATAACTGATTAATGCTCAGTGTGTAATTCATCACGAATAGTGAAAAGATCCTACCATTAAACATCTGGTGAAGAGAGGATACATACGATGAAGGACAAATTAAGACTGCCCTACCAGTCTGATTTTGGCCTTAGAAAAGATAATAGTTTCAGATCTGTTCAAGGCTCCTAAAAAGGCAAATTATAAAACACACAGAAATTCCATCCCATGGAATCACGTTTCTCCCTAAATAAATCAACAGTTCAGCAAATACATCTGTAACAAATGGAACTGCACAGTACACTGGTAGGGTAGTGTAAAGTACCATCCACTACAAAGCCAAATCACCACTGGAAGGTAAAACACAAATTTCATAATATGAATTCAAAATACAAAGTTCAAAATGAAGAGTCATCATTCACAAAATTCCCTTCCAGGCTCTGAACACACTTAAATTCTTATGGATCTGCCAAGTGATGGGTAAGACTTCCCTCCTTTCCTTCTTCCTCACTGTCCTACGTCCCATGTAATACACTGTAGGAGGTGCAGGTGGCTGATGAGATGCATCTCCTTGCTGTGCTGCAGGAGCTCCAGGAGCCCAGCCCTGCAGAGCTCATGGACCACCAGTGGCTGCAACCAAGGCTCCTTAGATTAACCTACTTGCAGAGTACAAAGGCACCTCTGCTGGCATCACGATGACTTAGCAGGATGCAAGAGGAGATTTAGGTTGGATATTAGAAAGAAATTCTTCACAGAGCGAGTGACCAGGCATTGGAATGGCCTGCCCAGAGAGGTGGTAGTCACCATCCCTGGAAGTTTTTAAACTGAGATTGGACATGGCACTCAGTGCCATGATCTGGTAAAGGGACAGGAGTTGGATCAAGAGTTGGACTCAGTGATCTCGGAGGTCTTTTCCAACCCAATCGATTCCATGGTCCTATGACTCTATTCTATGCAAAGCCTTTAGAAAGATCGCTGCTAATTGGTAAGCTGTAATCAGGAAAGCGACCCTGCTTTGGTCTTATGAAAGACCAAAGACAAGAAAGAATGAAAGAGCTGTTGTGTTGGTTTGGTTTTTCTGCTTGTTTGTTTTGGTTTTTGTGGGTTTTTTTGTTTGTTTGGGGTTTTTTGTGTGTGTGTGGGGGGGTGGTTTTTTTTGTTTGTTTTTTCTTTTTTTGTTTGTTTGTTTTGTTTTTGTTTTGTTTGGTTTTTTGGTTTTTTTTTTAAGCAAGGTAAGAAACACAGACGCTGGAGCTCTCCAGCAGTAATACCATGAACCCGCAAACCCGTGACAGCATAAAACTCAACTCAGAAGGAGTCTCAGCGACACTGACGGCAGTGTTTCCACGGCATGTGAGGGTGCAGACCCTGTGCTGTCCCCAGGGCTGTGAAGGTCCCCGGGCTGGCTCTGCTCCTTGGAATTGCCTCCTCACCTTTCACTCTCACTGCCAATACTTTTTTTTGCTAGCTAAAGAACACGTGGAATTAAGCCTTACTTGACGGGTATGAGGAAAATAAATAGAAAATAGTTATTTCTGTAAGCAAGCACTGAGGGCCGCACAGCGAGGAGCACCTCTCGCACGGGGGAAGGCAGAGGGGGCGCGGATGAATGGAGCTCATCTTCAAACAGTGCTCCCAAGCCCCGGGGGGAGGAGGGGGCGTCTCTGCCCCTTCCCCCTGCCCTGTCCCTGCCCGACCCTTCCCCCTACCCTGCCCCATTCGAGGCCGCCTTTCCCCTGCTCCGGCTCTGCCCCAGCNCAGCCCTGCCCCTTCCCCTGCCCAGCCCGGCCCTGCCCCCGTCCCGGCCCCGCTCGTGTTCCCAGCATGGCCCCCCCCGCGCCGCTGCCGCTGCTGCTCCTGCTGCTGCTGCCGCCCCTCGCCGCCTCCTCCAAGCTCAACACGCCCAAGGTGCTGCTCCCCTTCACCCGCGGCACCCGCGTCAACTTCACGCTGCAGGCCAGCGAGGGCTGCTACCGATGGTGAGTGAGTGAGTGAGTGAGGGACCCGCCCGGCGAGGCAGCGACCGCTCGGTGCGCGGCACCTGCGGCGGCTCCGCC
>VXAU01002813.1:78044-114356 GCA_013399695.1 Formicarius rufipectus
GAGCACACCCGCACCCACCCGCACCCCGCAGAGCCCACCTCCCCACGGCACGGTGCCCCCCTGGCTCTCCTGTACCCCAGAGAGCCCACCTACAGAGCCCCCTGCTCTGCTGTATCCCACAGTGTCCCCCTGGCTCTCCTGTACCCCTCACACACCCACCTTTTTCTCCTGTGCCCGTCATACACACACACACCTGGCTCTGTACCCATCACACACACACCCACCTGCTTCTCCTGTACCCTCTACTCTCCTACCTGCCTCTGTACCCCACCCATGCCCACCCTGCCAGCCCCACGTGTTGCCCTGCAGGGTGTGGGGTCAGTGCCCAGGACGTGCCCCTTCCCTCACGGTGCCCAGCAGTGAAGGTGTGACAGCTTTGAGCTCAGGCAAGGGGCCGAGGGAAGTTGTGGCCAAGTTGTGTCTCAGCGCTGCTCTCAGGGTGGGTAACAGAACCCTGAGCATGTCCCCTGGGCACAGTCAAGTCGAGTTTCAAGAGGTGAAAGCTTTCCTGGTGTTGTTTGGTGCTGGGCACGTGGAATGCGCTGCAGGGACTCCTGGCTGGGAGCTCCTGTTCTACCTGGTACGAGGGGCTGAAGGCAAATCCCTCAGCATGTGCAAACAGAAACTTCATCACATTCTTGGTGTTGGAGAAGTGCTGGCAGCTCCGTGTCCTTGCTCTGGCACCCAGAGTGGCAGCTGGGCTCAGTAATGAGCAGGGGGCAGCCACCTGAAAAAGAAGTGGCAGCAGAGATAAGGTTAGGATGGTACTCTGTGTGTACCAGATGGATGTGTGCAGCCAGTTTTCGATTGTTTTGTGGTTAGCAGTTCCTGGTATGCATCTTAGGGGGCTTTGTTTTCACCTTCTGTCAGTTTATTGGCTTGGTGGTCTTGCTCTTCTCCAGGCTGGGTACAAACCCCTGCTCTTGGACATTTTACATGTTTGAGGGCGCGTATGCGTAGCAGCAGTGAGAGATGTGAGCCAGAAGTTGACTGAATGGAGGTTACTAAATGAGCTGCTCCTGGTGAAGGAATTTAATTTTTAATGGAACATTTTTGTGAAACTCTCAACATTGTGGGTTTTTTTTCCTCTTTTCTTTCTCTATTCTTTAACTGCAACTGTTTAAAAGGTTTATGTGGTAAAGTACATCATATAAAGCCAATAAACTCATCCAGGCAGTGATAAAGTCTTGGAAGTGGAGACTGTCTTTCCTGGTTTGCCAGGGAGCTGCTTGGTGATGGGTTGGCTGCGGCCATTCCCACGTGTGCCAGGGTCTGTCCAGCTGTCAGAAGTGTGGACACTTTTGCAAATCTCACTGAAATCTGTAGATGAAAAGATAAAAGACTGTATTCTGGAGAAATACCGGATTTGGTCCACACTGGTATCACTAGTAGTGGTGATTTGTGGGCACTTTCAGAGCACGTTATACTGGTTCCAGTTGCCAGCAATGTATGCTCGTGCAGACAGGCTTCAACATCCTTTTCCATCCCCTCCCTCTGCCCTTCAGAGATTAATTTTGGTTGAGAACTGCGGAAACCAGACCCAGCTCATTTTGTGTGCAGTCATTTTCTATGCTGGGGTTGTTAATGTGCGTTTATTCACTTCTGCTTTGCAGGCCTGGCAGGATGTGGGTGGTAAAGCTCAACGTGTGCTTAAGAGGCTCAGGAGGAAGCAGGAGCTGTGTAACTGAGCTCAGAGCTCGGGGTGGGGGTGCTCAGATTGCATGTGGGGCTCTGCTTCCCTCCACATGCTTGTCCCTGCAGGCCTTGAGCTGTGGAGCCATTAGGAAGCAGAGTGCTTGGAGGGACAGCTCCGCAGCCACGTGCTGACAGGGGTGCTGGGCCTGCCTGCCAGAGCTGGTGATGCTGGGGGTGTTAAGCTGAACACGTGAGGAAGGACCAAATGGAATGGCTTCACAAATGATGGGTGGGTTTGCATGCATGATGGGAGGGTTTGGCATGGAAGCAGGGATTTTGAATGGAAACGGCAAGACTCAGGCCCTGTGTGTCCGGAGAGGGGACTGAGGTTGTGTGACTGGGTTGATTGCGAGGTTAGAGGTAGCATATGAAAGCTGTTCTTGTGCAGCAGCATCTGACTTCAAAAGACACCCTTTGAAGGCCTGCATTACCCATCACAGACATTCAGAATTCATATCTGAGTGTCCAATTTTGTGAAAAACTAGTCTATGGTGTGTTGTGACCTTATTTCTTTCCATTTTCCCTTTGAGGCTTCGAGTTTACCTCTGAAAGCAGGCAAATTTCAAAGGGATTGTAGCAGTGTCTGAGAATTCCAGTGATTCAAAGCAAAAAGGTCAAATTCTGCCACCATCTCAGCAGACTGGGAGCAGTGGTAAAGTCACAAGCATGGCTCTAAAGTATCTTCTTATTTTCAAGGTGCTCATGCCTTCTGGAGTTTGGGTTGCCTTTATGTTAAAATTATATTTCAGAAAAGCTTTGTTTTCAAAGCATATGGTGTTTCCATCTGCAAATACTGCACATGGTGCTATCTTCAGGGATAAACCACAGTGTGTGTGGATATATTTAGCATTTAAATTACATCTGTATTTATCTTTTAATTACCTTAATCCAGAAATTACACCTGGAAGAATGAAAGCGTTCTTCATTCTGAATTCTCTCATTGAAACCTGCCTTACCATAATAACATTTTTAAGGCGGAGGAGTGGGAAACACACGAAACAAATAAACATTTTCCCCTCGAGGTACACAGCGTGGCTGGGTATTTATAGCAGAAATTACAAATCTGTTCACATTCCTGTAACACAGTTTCATGTAGTGTAGAATTGAGATGCATGGTGAGAGCTGCGGGAAGGTCTCAGTTTTAGGAGTTAGCTTTGAGACATTCAACTGATTGATTTGGACCATTGAGGTGAGAGGTTTTGCTGTGTAAAGGTTACAGCCATAGGAGCCTGTTCACAGGTGATGATGGCCAGTACTGCTTGTTGCAAATAAAATGAAGAGTTTATTGCCACATTAAGTAAAAGGTGTGCTACTGAAGCCCTCCCGAGGTTACATCGAGCTAATTGAGGAGAGGAGCAGGTGGCAGAGCGCTGGAGGGGGACACCCAGCAGAGGTGTTTGAGCTGTGTGATGCACAGGTGTTTCCAGAGAGCACAAACCCAATGCACAACTGGCAAAGCTCATTTTCTGGCTTCTTGTCTTGTCATGTTCTTGACACTGGGTTGTAAATTGATCTTACTGGGATATGTGCAGTGGCTTACATGTTTTAAAATGTGTATCAGTAGTGTTTGTTCATTGAGGTCTGTTGCTTTGCTGTAAGACCGACTCTCTCATCTGGTGATCTGGGAATTGTGGTGTTGTTTTGAGGATTATCTGTTTTCACACAGGTCTAAAAAAATTACTCTTACTGAGAAATGTTTTGTGTGAGATGCTGACTGTTAACTTCCATATTATGAAGTGTAATCCTAAATAATGTTTGTTATCCCGTTCCTTGGCGCTCACCTGCTCTGCATCTCCCACTTGTGAGGCATTGCAGGAGCATGTTCTCCCTCTCCCTGGGAGGTGCCTGTGCCAGCCTGGCCTGGCAGTGCCTCGGGCTGTGCTTTCCCAGCACGGCTGCAGGCTCTGGGAGGCACCAGAAGGAGCTGGGCACTGAGCTGGGACCTCCTGCCTGGTAAGGTGTGCTCTATCCTGGCTGTGCTGCTGCGGCTGTGTCACCTGAGGTGGGGGCTCAGCGCTGGGGGGAGGCTGCAGCAGATGATCTGTCACAGTCCAGGAGGCAGAAGAGATAATCATTTCTTAGTTGAGGTGTCAGATGCCAGTGCAGGTTTTCTGTTGAAAAAGCTGATTCTGAAACAGGGAACCTGACTGAAAAGGAGAACAGAAGGAGTAGGGACGGTTGATTTTGGGCAGCTTTCGTTGCTGGGCACCCATGAAATGTGTTAAGGCTTTTGGTCTCAGTTGATGAGGTCACCTTAGTAACAGATAAGGATGACTACATGTGAGTGGTTTCATCTGTGTGGATAATTTGAAATGATGCAAAATGTGATGTGTTTGGCAGTAAACTACCATTTTTTAGTTTTCTGATTTTCAGTCAGGATGAGCTAATTTCAGAAGAGCCTGTGTAGACTGAGCTGTATTTGTTGCATTCTAGTTGGAAGGTGACTATCAGTGGTGGACAAGCTGTTTTCCTTCATGCAGCCAGAAGAGGGGTGAAAAGAAGCACTTCCAGTAAAATCATTTCTGTTGTTCCATTGACTTGACAAAATGTCCAAGTTACAGGTGGGCATCTGTGCTGGATTTTGGGAATTCTCAGCACTGGCTTAACTCTACTTCCTTTGAAGTTAATGGGCATGCCAGCGATCCCCAGTGTAAAATCCAGGAGCAGAGGCTCCATCCTTGGCTCACGCTGTGGGGTGTGATGTTTCCCGTTGCTTTAAAAGCAGAACTGAATGGAGGATTTTTTTTCCCCACATTTTGTTTTCCCAGTACAGTAAGAAACATCCAAGGAGAGGATTGGCATAATCTGCCTGTGGGTTGTTAAAAATCCTAGAGTTGTGGGAACTCTGCCAGGCTCCCTCTCTGTGTTTTCTTTGGAATGGGTTCAGTTCCCATATCCTTGATTCTCTGGGAATCTGTTTTTTATCTTGCAACTACAGTTGCGCAAATGCTGTTTTGCCTCTTCTGTCTCTTTTAATCTTTGTATTAGTCCCCAAAGTGACTGGAAATGAGGTTCCTGGTGTATTGGTCAGTGCAATCTTACCAAATTCTTGAAACTCTTACTCTTCAGTTTCCCTCTGGCTACATATCTGTCCCAAAAGTTAATACAAGTTCTAAAAGATCTAATCAATTGACAGTCCTGGTGCAGCTGCAGAGAGTGAGATTTTTGCTGGTTCAGTCAGTTGAGTCTGAAGAGCTGGCAGAACAATTTAAAATACTGGAGCAGTAACAATCAACAGAGAATTTCTAGAGAGGGAAACAGTAGGTTTGGTGCCTGGTTTTTGAGCCAGCTGATAAAGGAATGATCTAATGCCATGTGGTATTAGAGCCCGGTCGATGAAGGACTGCAGGCACGGCTTTGGGTGCATCTGTCCATCCAGTCCTGCCGCAGGACTCTGTGTCAGGGCGGGGGTGTGAAAACCGGGACTGGAGCAGAAACCAGCAAGTCCTTAATTCCTCCTCAAGGACGACTTTAGTCCGAGGGAAAGAAATGCTGTTAGTTTGTTAGCTTTTCTCCCCTGCACCTCCTCACTCTAATTCCAGTGCTTGCTCCCTGCCGTGCTCTTTCTCAGGGTCTCTGGCACGGGGTGCAGCGCTAGTGCCAGGACTGCTTCCCGGGGCTGGCTTCTCACGAGCTAATTTTGACCTCTGACAGGCCTTGCTCTCACTCACACACTGACATGCTGCTGAAGAGCTGCTGTAATTGGAACAGTCCTTGTCAGCTACAGTGAAAGGTGCTTTTCCTTGCCGTCCAGCACACAGTGGTGATTCCAGAGTGATATCCAGCCTGTTCCATTAGTGCCTCATCCTTTCTGTTTCCAGTGAACACAATGTGCTCTTGTCACTGCCGAATGACAGAGGGGTCGTCAGGTGTGTGAACCAGATACGTTCTGGTGTGAAAAACAGTAGCCATGCAGGTTGGTTTTAAATATAAATTCACAGTAAACCAAGCCTCAGAAAGGTCCACTTCAGTGAAATTGTTATTATAAAAAGAATGCGGCTGGTACTCTACCTCCTCTTTCATAGTACTCCTAGAGGCCAAATAATGTCTAATCTCAAGTTCACTTCTTCAGTGACAACGAAGAGTTAACTGGCACTCAGCTGTTAGAGCTTGGAAGTTTCTTTATAGTTGTGGAGTGCATGTAAGTTTACAGTTAAAATTTAATTTTTGTTGATCTTTGCTACTCCCTTTTTCTAGTCTGAAAAAGTATCCTGTAATTAGATTCAATTTGACAACACTGCTATTAGTGCAAACTGCAGTGGTTTTTACAATTCATAGCCAGATATTAAAAGAACAAATACAAACCACAGTGAAACAACCCCCTGTTGTGTTGCAAACACAATCAATTCCAGACTCTAAGAATGCAAACCCCTCAATAACAAAAAACCTAACGGCAGAGAATATTAAGAAATGTAAAGAGCTAAATAAAAGTCAATTCCATACGTATAATACTTATTTAAAAATACCTGCATGCTGAATAAGTCAGATCCACGTGCTCAGATTCGAAAACTAGCCAGCCAAGTACAGGAAAAGCCTTACTGGCTGTGAATGCTAATGTTGTGTAAAGAAGCTTACCAAATGTTGGAAAACTCTTATTGTTGCATGAGAAGCTACAGAACAACAGGAAAATAACTAATAGTTCACTTTTAGCCTTTATAGAGTGAAATTAAGTGTGCTGCTAATATCGAACATCGTATTATTTTGGAAACAGTGTAAACCCTACTGTAAATAATCTGCACATATTTGTGTACTTTGCTTAGTTATATGGAATAGAATACAACAAACATTTTTCACGTCTGAGCTTCTAATTGGTGTTGAAAGTGCCCATTGCGTGCTGCTGTGGGCTATTTTCTCCTTGATGCGTTGAAATTTCTGGGTCAGCTGTTGCTACTGTTGTTTCAAAATCCTTTAAAACCCCTCTGTATGTAAGTAGAGCATTATTGGGAGCTCAAGGTTTGGAAACAGGATTTCAGTTTTATTCCAGTGGCTACAGGGAGCTCAGTCCGTGCTCACTGGGCTGCATCTGTGAACTCTCACGGAACTGCCTGTGGTGGTTTTGGGTTTGTTTGTTTGTTTGTTTTGTTTGTTTTGTTTTTGTGTGTGTGTGTTTTTTGTGTTTTTGGTTGTTTGTTTTTTTTTTTAATGGTGTTAGTTAATGAGAAACGTATTTCTTCACTCATGTGGTTCTGCCAGTAAGAGCAGTAGGTTACATCTGTGTCTGGGGCACACACGGCTCTACTGTTTGTTTGGAGCTCTGTCCTGCTCCTTGCTGGATGCTGCTAGAGGAAGTTTCCCAGGTAGGCATTTTGGAACATTCTCCAGAAGAAAAGTCTAAACCATCTGTAGCTTTCTCATCTTTACCCGGAGGGGACCCAGTGCCTGGTTTAGATTACATTTACCAGGGAGTTTGGTTTTCATCTTCAGGGAGAAGCAATTCCTGAAGAGCTTTGTCACCCATCAGTGCCTGCTTTCATTTTTTTAATCCTTCAAAGGGCCCTTTGAGAGGGCACAGAGTGGGATCCCTGAGCACAGAGCAGGATGGATCCCTGAACACAGAGTCAGATCCCTGAGTGCACAGCCATGGCTATTTTGGGCTGTGGATTCCTCAGCTGCTCACAGGGGTGCTGGCTCTGCTCCCTCTGCACAGCTCGGGGCTGGGTGAGAACAGGGGCTGTGAGGGACAGCCGTGACCCAGTTCTGCAACACAGCCAGTCCCAGCTCATCCCAGAGCACCCAGTTCTCCAACATGACCTGTCCCAGCTCATCCCAGGCACAGAGGGATGTCCTGTGGCCATTTGCAAGGGGCATGACCTGCTTGGGTATTCCACTTGCTCTACATGTAGCCTTCAGAAGTATATTGCTGCTATCTCAAATTTAATTTCAAGAGACTTGGGCTTTAGAAACTCTTCACCTTTTCCTTTCCCATGGTGTTTTTGGCATGCAGGAGGTGAGAGCTGGACACCACACTGTCAGTGGGTTTAGGAGAAGGTTAGATTCAGTCTGGACACTGTGTAGGACAAACAACATAATTCTCAGGAGGTTCAGTAACACACTTTAACTTGCAAACTTTGAACATTAAGGTACTTAGCAAAGTAAGGCACATCACAAACTTTATCTTACTCAGACACACAAAGACATTTGTCAAACTGCCATCCTGGGCAGGCCAATGGCCAGCATTTCAGTGTGCATCAGAGCTGGCTCAGGCTCCAGAGGGCAGGAGTGGGGCAGGGCCTGTCCCACCGACGCAGAGCTTGCCTCTTCTCCCCCCACTTGCCACCTGGTTGTGTTGAGCCCATCAGTCATTCCTCTGGTCCATGGTGACCTTCCCACAGGCCCATTCCTGGAGCAGTTGCCTGTAGAACAGCCATAGAAGCCAGAGCAGGAAGTAAGAGATGCATCAATCTTAGGTCAAAATTCCATGTAGGCTTACAGTGCACCAGAGGTGATTATAAAACTGTTGGACTTACAAAGGGTTACATACTTCAGCTAAACAGACTTAAATTTGGTTTTTCCAATTTCTTGATTAAAAAATCAAGTTTCAGGCCATAGCAAACATATGTAATTGTGATGTTCTGTCATTGGGGAAAGGTTCCAGTTTCTTCAGAATTTTGTTTCAAACTTGTTTTGAAAATGCAATTACACGTGGTGACTGGAGCTTTAGCTAAAAGTCTTGTACCTTCACTTCAGTGTTGTGTGTGTGTTTTCACTTGTTCCACACCTCAGAGCTGATCATCCTTAGGGGCTGGGTGCAGGTCTGAGCTGACTGAATTGCATTCAGCAGTGAGCCTGCCATGGTGCAGGGAGTGCTGTGCTGGTCTGCCCAGGCTCGGGTGGGCTCCCCCTTCCTGAGCCACTGTGCTGGTTTAAACTGGCAGGAGAAATGAATCTAACTCAGAATGGGATTGCAAGTCAGAATAACAATTTAATAAAAGATCACAAAATACACTGAGACAGAAGGAAAAAAAAATCGTTTGTGCCACAAAAACAGCTGTGCAGCCCAGCACAGTGGGGCACGAGCAGAATGGAGCTCACCAACCCCTGTGCTGAGCAGCACGTCCTCCCCTGAGTTCAAAGTAAAAAGAAAACAAGAAACCTGCTGGTGAAAATGATGGTTGCAGTCCAGTGGCAGTCTCAGTCTGATCTGGATCTGATGATGATACCAGTCCCAAAACCCCAAGATTTTCTATGCTTGGGCTCAGATGGGAAAGCCCAGTCCCTCCCCCAGGGTGGAGAGTTTCACAATGGGTGATTTACTCTGTGAGGTGAACAATGGCATATTTTTGGCATTCCTGATGGCCCATGAGCAGACATGACCCCTCAGGTGGGTGTGGAGGCAGGAAAACTTCCTTATCCCACAGAAGTTCCTAAACACCCAGCTTGTTGCCTGAGGGATTGGGTCTGCCCTGGGCAGCTGCTGCCAGTGGGCCATTGTGAGCAGTTCATGAGAAAGTTGACATAGAGGGTTTAGAACACACAGAGTGACAAATTGATCCTGGCTACTATAACCAGGACAGCCACTCTGTGCATGCCAGAGTCCTCGGGTAGCTGTTGCCATCCAGCTCCTACCTGAGCAGGGTCCTGACCAGGGAATATGGCCCGTGTCAGCTGCTGTGGTGGCTTCTGAGGCAGGCCCCAAGGGGTGTGCAGCAGGAGCAGAGCCCCCTCCAGCACAGTGCTGTGCCCCCGCAGGTCCTCCAGCCAGCCCGAGGTGGCCAGTGTGGAGCCGCTGGAGCAGGATGAGTGTTCGCAGAGGGCTCTGGTGCAGGCACGCTCCTTGCAGCCCACCCGCCTCACCAGCATCATCTTCGCCGAAGATACAAGTAAGTCCTGACTTTTGTAACTGCACCACTCGCTGATGGGCATCCTGGTGTCCTCCAGAGACAAAGCAGAGATTTAAAAGTGCTTAAACAAGACGTTTCCCTTCGAATGCACAGTCATTTTAGACTTTCCACGGGTGTGCTTTTAAGTTCTCATTGTTAAGGGCCTTAGATAAATGACACAGATGTTAATCTGTGGATCCAGGAAATGGGTTATTTGTTAAAACAAGAGAAATAGAGGGGGTGGCTGAAAAACAAAAAGTATGTCCTGAAAATTACTAATGCAGACTCAGACTTCACATTTCCAAAGCTGGCCATTGCCTTTCATGTGTGACAGCATCTGTCATAGAACATACCTGGTTAGTTTTTATAGCAACAGACAAAACCAGACAGTCAATTCCATGCCTTGCAGTCCCTCAGGGAGGGAGTTCACGGGGGTTTCTGCTCTTTGGGTAAAAGTGGTCAAGTTCTCTGAGCCATGAACCAGGTGTGAGATTGCACTGCACGAACCCTGTGTGTGTGCTCAGAAACAACACCTGTAACTGTGGGTGGAGGTTGAAATCAGAGTGTCTGAAGATTTATTCTGAGGGTCAGGGAGGAAGGGAACTGCTTTGCTTGCTTGTTGGGCCACCACTTTATCAAGAGTTTCTTCCTCCAGGTGTCCTGACCCAGTTTCAGCTCCTTCATTGCTGGTGTCTTGTGTCACTGGCTAAGTTGGAGGTGCCTCTCGCCTTGTTGGGGCTCTTGGGGAGCACACCCAGGCCTGTGATTTCATGTGCTGTCTATGTTGTCTCTGCCAGGGACTGGCCAAGTGCTGCGTTGTGATGCCATAGTTGATCTAATTCGTGGCATCCAGATCGTGTCCACCACGAGAGAGCTGTATGTCGAGGATTCCCCCCTGCAGCTCCAAATTGTGGCTCTGGATTCAGAAGGTGAGAGATGTGCTGGGAGGAGACTGTGAGAAAAATCTCTTTTTATTAAATTTAGAAACAGCAAAATATAAAACAAAAAGGTAAGGCCAACAGGAAGATGGTAAACAGTACGTACCGCGTGTCCAGGTCCCTCGGGTCCAAAAAGCACACCCCCCAGTTCAAAACTGGTGCTTTTAGAGGCCTCTCAAGCCCCACCCCACCAAAGTCACAGAAAGGAGTTCCCCTCCCCCTGGTTGGCTGTGCCGTGCCGGGAGGTGGGGCCCTGGACAAGATGTCAACCTCCATGACCAGCCATGCGGCCATAGGGGTTTCCTTACCCATGTTCATTTTACAATGCCCTGTTTCTGACCACATGGTCCCTGGCACGGGCCCCAGACAGGACCCAGTACCTTACAACTCCCCGAGATGCCTATAGATAAGTCAAAACCCAAAAAACCATAAATTCTTATATTTGTAACTCTTGCTCAATTATTTAAAGTAATTTGCTTGTAATAAAACCACTGATTTATTTCTCATAAGACCAACTGTTTATTGGAAGTTGTGACTGTCTGATGTGTGCACAGGTCTGGTGGTGACACAGGTGATTGTTTGCAGTGGAGTAATTTAAAGGGAGTTCTCTGGATAATACACTGGGAAATTGTCTCTTTTCTTTTTTGCCTTTGAGCTGAGGTAGTCTGAAGAATTTTGCAAGAGGACATTTTATCTGAGACCAGTCAGGCATCCAATAGCAGGTTCAGAGGTGATGTTGAAGACCAACCACCTGTTGCTTAATTACTATCCCTTAATTACTGCAGAAGCACTTTTGAGAGGTACCATTTAGGCTGGTAAGAGCCAGTGCCTTTGGACTGAGTGCTTCATTCTTGAACAGGAGCAGAAAACTTCTGCTTGACTTACTGTCCGTAGCATCAGAAAAAGAACCATGACCTGCTAAGAATTTTATGCTTAGGTTTCAACACTGAATTTTTATGCACACATGACAGACAAAGTGAGTGATTTTTAGGACAGCTGCTGGCCTGAAAGCCGCTGTAGAAGGTTGGATGGTTTGTTTTGGGTACTTATGGAACCCATCCTACACTGTGAATTGTGGATGCCAGGTGAAGTGTGGTCACATGGCAATAATGAGAAGTAAATTTGGTTTTATGCTCTTGACTTGGTGTGTCTGCAGACTCTCTCCTTGGCAGCCCTCGGGTGGCTCAGAACCCACGGGCAGCGTGTCCTTGCGTGGCTGCAGCTGTAGGACTAACCTTGCCCATCTCAGTTCAGGGCTTCACCATGCCCTCAAAGGCTTTGGACCCCAATAACCTCGGCATCCATCACTGGGAGGCGTTTGGACACACCGGACTCTCAGTGGACTTTCTGGGCACACTTTAGATAAATAACTTCAGGGAGTGGTGGCATGTTTACTGAAGGGTGGAATTGTTCAGGAAACGCGAGACACTTGAGTAAGGCACTCTTGGATGTCTTCTTTTTTAAATATTCAGAAGGTGGAAAAGATCAATATAAAATAATTATCCAGCTCAATGAATATTGATAGCAAATGTGCTTAGGTTTGCTGAAAACATGCACAGAGGACAGATGCCAAGCCTGTTAGTGCAGCCTGGGTGAGAGGGAGAGAGGGAGGATGTTGTGTGTGTATCCATGGTGCAGGGACATGGCCTTTTCCCTGGGATGGGAAGTCCTTAATTAGGCCCTGGGGATGTACCAAGGGGGATTTGGTTGGGTCTGATGGCAGTTACTGCATCTCACGTCTGGTATGAGTCAGAACATTTGTCTGTGTTGATGGTTCTGCTCCTGTGAGGGAGGATGTATATTCATTATAATGAATAATAGTTCATTTCCTTAGTCTCTTACTTCGGTGTACACATAGATGTATATTCCAGGGTTTTTTTTAAAGATATGTATATTCTAGTTATTTTTTTCTTAAACTGTGTTTTTTCATCAGTTACATTAATGCAGATTGCTTTTTGTACATGTTTTTAATAAGCCCATAACTCCAAATACAATCCTCAAATGCTACTTTTCAAAGGGTACTAATCCAAGAGAGGAAGGTGCTCATGAAGAACTTTGGCCAAATTAAGTATTGAATGCAGGGGGGGGGGAAAGTCATATTGTTTTATTTTATCTGCTGAACTTTTGCTGAAGTTATTTTATTATGAGTTAACTAGGGGAGAAGTTAAACAGTGAAATATGTGAAAAAAGTGTATTTACACTTCTTTGACTAGGATTGTAAAGCTAAAACATGCATCGTTGAATTTAGTCTTGAATGCATATTAAATAATTTAATCTTAATCAATTTTAATTATATTGCCTTGTGTGTTTGGAGTTTTGTGTTTTAATTCCTGTAATTGGGATTTGGAACTATCTGCAGTAAGTTGTACAGAAATGGGAGAAATAACATGGACTGTCCATTGTGTTGACTTGTGGCTTAAAAATGTCATCACCTTTAAGCACGAGAATTTAGTAACAGATTTGCATTGATTCTTCTATTAGTAATATAAATCTAAATGTCAAAGGGAGTAACACACATGAAAATATCTTTTAAAGTGTAGTAAATACTGGTATTTCTGTTCCATATTTGTGTGAGTGGACACTGCAAGTCAGAGCAAGATTCATCTTGAAGAATGAAAGATCTTTCAGATTAACAGCTCATTACACTTGAATGTTACTGTGTTAAATCTTTGTTTTCAGACTGTTTATTCCTTCTTTTCCTTTTTAACACTTACAGTTTCTCAAACTCTAGTGGGTCACAGTTTATAGAAAGAAGTGTGAAGACTTTCTGTTGTTATGGGTAAATGGTGCTCGTAACCAAAAGGACACGTGTGGAAACTGCAGTTCAGGGGTGCTGTGAAATCAGGTTACACAAAGGGTATCTCAGATCTGCATGTTCCAAAACGAAAGGCTATTGAGCAGGACTTGCATCCTGCTAATATCCCAGCCACAATAAGGTGTTTGTGGTCAAGGGGAAAGGTGGTATGTGCCAGGGATGTCTTAGGGGCTGACAGGTGGAGGGTGGGTGGGGAACCTGCACCATCCTCATGGCCTTTGTGGAAGACATGGTGTGGTGTTGCGAACTGTGAAAAGAAGAGGGTAAAGCAAGCTGGGTTGTGATTTTTAACTAAATACCAGTGGATAGAGAAAGTCATGGTTTATGTTCCACTCTTGTTCCATATTTTTGTTTTCATGCCAGTGTTTGATTTCTAGGAAACACTTTCAGCACGTTGGCAGGGCTCGTGTTTGACTGGACCATAGTAGAGGACCCAGAGGCTGGAGGCTTCTCGGACTCCCACAGTGCCTTACGGTAAGGGCCTTCTGTTGTCTTCCAGAGTGGCTCTTGGTTTGATGTCTGTAAGTATTTCCCCACATCTAGGCAGCTTACTGAACTGATGTGTAAAATAATAGTGCTTAAGGGTCAGTTGTTTCAGGTTGGGTTTTTTGAAGTGACTAATCAACAGCCTGGACACTCTAATCCCTGTTTAACTGATAGCGTTAATCAGGAGCTCTGGTAGCTCTAATGCAACAATTTGAAACAAACAGATGTGGTTGTTGGTCTTGCTGAAACAGTATTACTGAAAAAGTCTTCCTTTTGCCCAAGCTATTGTCTCAGGATTTCACCAGAGTTTCATTTTTAATTCTTTTTTAAAGAAAAAGACAAGTTTCCTTCCGTTTCAGAAAGGAGCTCTCCAAACTTGAACAGTTACAGGTGTTAGGTAGCTCTTATAGTGTTGAAATAGTTTGGAAAGTAGTTAAACTTTAAATTGGCATGGACCCAGTGCCTGCTGGTGAGCCAGATACAGCTCACGGGGCCAGGTGAAACAACTGAGTGGAAGGTGCCCAGTGAAGGTGTTCTGTGTATTGCCTTCCAGCCACAGCAGTGAGTACAAAGCACTGGCTGGATACATGAGCCCTAGTGCTTCGTTCATCATCTGCTGACTCACAGACTGGGTTAACTGGGATTTGGAAGTGCTGTGTTTTGTGGAAACTTCTGTCCAAAGACCTTGGAAGGGCTTTACAAGTCACTAATGTGAGAGTGTTTTTGAGTGTTTCTGTGTCATAAGGAAATACTCCCTCTCTTTAATGGGGGTGAAGTTCATGCCCAGAAGTCAGAAAGCTCATCTGTGGCAGGGATAGAATCCAGACTGGATGATGATTTTTTAAAAGAAGTTTATTTTCCTTCTTGTATTTGACACCAGACCATCCTTGGTGCCTGTTTTGGTGATGTTTTTGTTTTTTTTTTTTTTCCAATTATTATTTTATTAAGCATGTACACAGTGTAATTTTACAGTAACTTCATTATTCTGTTCTTCAGTGCCTTCAAACAGAAAGTTGAGTGTCCAGCCTTATTAAGCTAACCAGGACTGAAGGCTGCTTAGCAGTGCCTCAATGGAATATTTTCAGTTTGGACTTCAGAAGTTCCATCTTTGCACTGTCACCAACTGGTGTCAGCACACCAGGTTCTGCTACTTAGCAGCAATGTGTTAATATTCATATTTTAAGTTGTGGTGAATCTTGGCTTTGCTCAACGTGAATGTTGGTAGCAAAACTGTGTGCCTGATATTTGTGAATTTACTACACTGTAGACAGTTTACGGACACTTATTGAGTACAGCTCTAGTCAAAACTTCCTTTGGAACAGACTCACACTCGTGCAGCAGAGGCTTCAGTTTCCTCAGAAAACAGCAAAATGTAGGTAAACTGAGGGAGATAAAAGAAAATCCTTTAAATAAACTGGCTTTATATTCATAATGATGATTCCTGAGCAGCATGTGGGGAAACCAGTTCTCTGAGAGAGAGCAGAGTGGTTAAGAGTTAACTTCCATCCTCAAACCTATATTCCAAATACACTGGAATTGGGTTGGGAGTGGCAAACAAGACTCTTGGCTGCTTGATAAACACAGAGTCCAATTTTGCAAGCCCACAACTGTACCTGGGCAAAGCCTGTGAAGGCCAGAATGTATCTGGAGCTGCAGGTGGGAGAACCAGAATGAATGGCTCAGTGGGAAGGGTGATCCAAGTCCTAATCCATGGGAGCTTTTCATATCAGTGAAGGATTTGCTGGAAGTATGATTTTATCCAAACTAATATTGATAATGTTTTACTGTTCGCACAGTAATGACATAAAAGTGTTCTAGTGGTACAGCTTTGCAAAATAAATGCTACACTGCCATAAATAGGTTGATATCTGTGACTGTTCTCCATGTGGCTGGACTGACTTGGCAGTGAAGGTGCATGTAAAGCCAAGCAGACGATGTGCACGCAGGAGCTGGCAACCTGTAAAACATGGTCCTCTTTCCACTGCTGTCCTGTCATTTACCTGTTCATGGCAAGTTCCTCCCCTCTCTTGTCACATCTCAGTGACATTTCTAACAGTTGTGCTTGGAGAGTATTTTCATGCTCATGGATTAAATGCATCCCAGCTTCTCCACTGAGGTCAACGTTATGTTCTGGGTTTGTTAAGCTCCTGCTTTTTATAAGCATAAGTTTTGGGTCTCTCCCATCAGTTGTTCCACAATAATCTAGAGAGTTTTTGCAGTCTACACCTCCTGCACAAATTGGAAGGGTCATTGCAGACAACATGTGCAGTGTTGTGATAGCTCTTGAAAGCCCTCAGGCGAGCTTCAAACAAACTTATCAGTCACACAAATTAGCTGCAGATGCCTCGAAGAATGAGGCAGATTTGGATATCTGGTCCCAGGCAGGCATCTTCAATTTAAGTGGAAGTATCTGGGAATAGATGCTGGGTTCTCTGTGGGTTTACAATGTTGAATTAACAATTTTCTATTTACTTTTTTGTTCACTTTTCAGTATCCTCAAGTTCCTAGAATCTACTTACATCCCACCGTCCTATATATTGGAGATGGAAAAAGTTGCCAAGCAAGGAGACACCATTCTGGTGTCTGGAATGAAAACAGGGAGTTCTAAATTAAAAGCACGACTGCAGGACAGTGTCTATAAGGTAAGAAACTCGTGTTCATCCTGAATCTCCTGTTATTTAATCCTCTAGTCCAGTGTTGCAGGAGTTCTCTGAGTGTGCCCTGCTGTGTGGTTTGCACTGTGCAGCTCAGTGCTCATTTGTGTTGTACTGGATTGACTCTGTAGCCCATGTCACAAGGGGTGACACCCAGAAAGGGCTACAGTTTGGTGCAGTGGCCTCAGCCAGGGTGGTGCATGTGCCAGAGTTCATCTCTGAACTTCTGACAGAAGGCCCTGTGGCAGAGAAATGCACCCCACATGCCTCTGTACAATTTGATTTTTCCTGATATTCACACTGTTTGTGTAACTAGAACCAAAGCTCTTCAGACCTTTTAGATAAGGATCATCCTGAACACTTCAGTTCTTTTCTTCTGTGAATAAACAACCAGAGCAAGGATTGCTCTATTGGATATAGCCTTGTTTCCTCTTGTGCTGGAATTGAGCATCATGTGAATACTTTCTGACACCCAGTTCCACCTCAGGAGGTTCTGGTTTCCAGGGAAGGGCACACCAGTGCTACCAGGGTGTGCAGCTGCACTGCTGGGTGCTCTCCCAGCTGTCACGGGAGTATGTGGGGGTTCTTTCTTCACAGCTGCTGGGGATGAGTTTTTCATTGAACTCTGTGGACAGAGTTGGTTTTGTTCTTAACAAAATTTACAAACACCTGGGAGAGTTTTTATGGGTTGTGGCTTACAGGAGTGCTACTATCAGCTTAACACTGCACCTTAAAAATGCCTCTGTAAAACAGGGTTTGTGAAGTTCATCTCAAGTCTGCAGTCTGGTTTGGCAGATTTCTGTTACTGCACGTTATACTTCTTGTTTCTACTTAAAGCAGCATTGCCTTGGGCTGTCTGACCTGTAAAAAATGTGACACAAAAATATTAGGTACATATATGTATTAGTAGGTAGGTGACACAAATTGCAGTGCATGTAATGAATTGTATTTTTGTGACAGTTCTACTTAATTGTACTGAATACTTATGCTTGCTCTATGTGATATCAGTCTGACTTCTTTGGTTTTGAATGCTTGTGGCTTGGTTGGTTTTCCGGCTTAATATTCAGATTTCTCAATTTTTTTTGAGGTGATACTGTGAGTGAAAATGAAATAATACTGTTCTGCTTGCAATTTTTTTGTATTTCTGGTTACTAGTTCCTTTAAATCTCCCACTGCTGCCAGATTGCACTTTTTGAGTGAATATCCCTCTAACAGCTGTAGTAGAATTTATACAATTATCTGTTGTATTCCTAATTTAATAGACCAGTGAGTTTGATGCGCATTCCTCAGTGCAGTTCTAACGGATATGCTGTCTGGAGGTACCATGTTTTACAGTTGGGAAGATGAATTTCTGGCTGTCTGAGTGATCACTGAGCATCTGCCTCAAGTTTTTCAGTATTCTCTGGAAAACAGAACCCGAATGATCTTCATACACACTCATCCTTCATCCTTGCACAGAGCAGCTCTCTGTACCTTTTACTGTCCTTTGCATTGCCCTGTTGTGACAAACTGGGAGATGAAAATAAAGAGCCAATTGCAGCAAGTAATATTATTCACTTGTAGGTTCCCAGTTCCTGCTGCATTGTCTGCTTCAAAGGAGCTTCTTTAAAGGTGGTTACTTTCTCTTTTTCTCCCCCCCTCCATCAATAGGATGTACATCCTGCAGAAGTCAGATTGCTGATTTTGGAAAACATCCTTTTAAATCCAGTATATGAAATTTATCTTCTGGTTGGAACATCAATTCAGTACAGAGTTCAGAAAATAAGGCAAGGGAAGATCACAGGTTGGTTCTGTTATATTTTTTAATGCCTTGTTTGAATTTTTAACTGCTGAGAAATTTTTAATTGTGTTTAAACTACTTTGTTAATATTTAATACTGTTTTCTAAGGCACACAGTGATACAGCTGTTTAGTTTTTTCTGTCAAAAAACTTGTGACTGTAAAGAATATACCCTTGCAGATCTGTCAAGGACATGAAGCTAAGGGTAACTCAGAACAGGAGCTGACACTGGCGTTTTAGATGTGCTCATTTATTTCACAGTCACTAAGAAACTGACTGATTTTCTTAGTTAAATCAAATTTAGGTTAGTCACTTTTCTAACAGAAAATGTTTTATTGGCAAATGGATTTGCTGCACAAAGTGGAGGCTCTGTAAGTGTGGGTTAGCTGGCTTTATGCCCATATCAAAGTGTGATGCCTTGACTTTTTCTTTTTCATTTTTCCTTTCTTTCTTTGGAAACTGGAAATGAATTGGATGTTAGGTCTAAATACTGAGATGATACTAGTTGGAAATTGCAGCTTCAAAGACGTGAAAGTTTGGCAAGAAGCTCATTTTGTATGCGTGTGTTGACACAATGACAGAAATGCTGTTTCTCCAGGACATTAAAATATGGCATCAGTAGACAATCATCAGCAGTAATTAGCAGCAGGCAGACACTGACACACTTGCTTTCTTGTTGTCTGTTTTACATTCAGACCTAGTGATGCCCTCGGATCAGTATGAGCTGCAGCTCCAGAACAACCTCCCTGATCCCGAGGGGGATCCGTCCCAGCCCGTTGCCAGGTTGGACCAGGTGACATCCACAGTCACTGCACTGCAGCAGGGCCAGGCCAACCTCATCCTGCTGCACAAGAGTATCCTTGCTTGCTGCTGCCCTTGCCAGGGGACAAGCTTTGCACCCTTTGCAGCACACACAGATAACTTACCCCAGTTCGTCCCAGGAGCCTTGGGAATCAGGAGCCATGGAGAGCAGCCCTGCTGTGAATTCAGTCTCAGCAGAGCTGTCTGATGCCTTGGAATGCTCGAAGGCATTGGGTTGGCAGCAGATCACTTAAGTCCTGTCAGTTCCCCTCAGTCACTGTGAGAGTGTGATGAGACTTCTGCACTTGTTATCTTTCAAGCATTATGCTCTCTAGTGAAATCCCTCCACAATGCTCACTGTCTTGCAGGGGAGTGGGGATAACATGTGTTTCCAGTTGAAAATCTGCTCTAAATGGCCAAAGAGGCCCAAGGAGCCCCAGGACCAGGCTGATCTTGACTTGTGAGTGAACCTCTCTGTTCCTTTACTGAGACTCTAGGTATCCACATGCAGGGGGTTTCCAGGCTGCCCAACAGCACTGTCTATGTGGTGAATCCTGGCTACTTAGGTTGGTATTGGCTGCAGTTGTCTTGACTGATTAATATAATTGCTTGTCTTGTTTTTGTGATTTTCATGGTGCTTCCATTTCTTGTGTTACTTACCATAGAAAAGTAATTTTATTTGTAAAAGCAGCTCAATTTAAAATAGGTTTAGTAGTAAATATGTATTTTCTTTTATCTCTGTGTTCAATAACTTAAAATAATGAGTGTCCATGTGCACAATGTGGCTCCAGAAGCCAAATGCTTTTATGCATTAGGTGAAGAGGCTGTTGGTTTGTGCTGTTCAATATTTCCTGTTTTGCAGGATTCACACTTCATCCAGGTGACAGATGGGTCCTAGAGACAGGCAGACTTTATGAAATTACAATTGATGTGTATGATAAATCAAGCAATAAGGTGTATTTATCTGATGTAAGTTGAAATGTTTATGTACTTCTCAGTGTGTGTCTCCTAAATCCTGACTTACTTTGAAATTTGTTGAGTGGTTTCTTATTTCCACTGAAGAGACAGGACATTACAAAGCGTATTTCTTGTATTTTCATTTTTCCCCTTTGTTTTGTTGGTGTTACCTTTTTAAAATAAAGCACCCTGGGTAATTCATGTGAAATCACTGGAGTCTTGAGTGCTGAGGAAAAAAATGGAAGGAGTTGGACAATGCACAACCACCCTCACAGGGAAGAATTCCTTCCTAAATTTCGTATGTTAGGTACCAGATCTATACATAGTTCTTAAAAAAGATACAAAGAAAACAAAATTTAAATAGTTCATTTGCAAGAAGAAAAATTTTAATAAATTATTACTTTTTAGAATATCTAAAATATGGGAATGTTATTTTATTTGCACATTTGCTTCTTGAGATGCAGATCTGAGTTTCAACTAGAGCTCAGTGTGTTGTTGAGGCCGTATGTTATTTTTTGTTAAAGATTGACAAAATTAAGAAATTATTGTAATATATGAATTATTGGTATAAATACCAGTACTTTTCATGTGAAATTACGTGTTACTGGTAATTAAAAAAAGGAAACTGTCTGTGGAGTTAATGCTGTGTCTAAAAGGTAAAATCTTACTGAGAGACTGAAACTTCCCTAGGGAAAAATTCTACTTAGTTTCAGAAGGTATGTTTGGAGTATATTATCAAATAATTCCTTCCTAGTTTGTTGCTCTATGTTTATGGCTGTCTGCACAGTTTTAGTGCCATTTACCTGTAGCAATGCCTGTTTAATGTGCTGGTTCTAGAACATCAGAATTGATACAGAGCTGTCCAGAGACTACTTTGAGGTGCTGCAGTCATCTCTGAATGGATCATACCATTGTGTGAAGGCACTGAAGGAGGGGCAGACCACTCTTCTTGCTGCACTGACATCAGTGGTCGATCAGGTATGTTCTCAGGAAAACTCTTGTGCTTCACTGCTGGGCCTAAAATGAACTTAGCTGTGCAGTAGTGACTTCATAGGAAAAGGCAGCCCAAGAATGGCATAGGGCTGAGCCTCTTAGTTTAAGGGGATTAAGAACTACACTCTGAAACCCTTACCTGTCCCTTAAGTCAGCAGAGGATTGTTTAGATAAACCTGTGGGATTTTGGTCCTGAGTGTGGCAAACACCTGTCCAAGCTGTGGTCTCGTGGCAGGTCCTTACGGGGCACACCTTGTTCCTTGTGCTGGGGCCAAGGGGCTCTCAGCCTGAAGGCATGTGGCAGGTCACTGGGGTAGGACCACCAGTGGCACACCCTTGTTCTGCAGGCAGTTCAGGGGGAGTTCTCTGTCATTTGCTCAGTGGCATTAATGCTGGAATGAAGATCTGCCAGATGTGTCAGCCTGCACATTTCTTTGCCTGAGTGCTTGTTAGCTGTGTGCTGGTGGGCAGGCTGCTGGTTGTGTGGCTGCCTGGGGCACGTGGGGTGCAAGGGAGGTGCTTCTGCTTAGACCTTCAGGACTTCAGCCCATCTGCCGTTGAGGCCATTCCTTGGGGAGGGTTCAGTAGGTCCTTGTCTGGGCTCAGCCTGCTCGTTCTTTCTGTCAGAGAGGTGCTCTGGAGTGGAATGGGATGCACTGGAGGCTGGTAGAGTTTTCCATCAGAACTGCAGTAACTGTGTGTGGTGCCATAGGCTGTGGCATTACAGTGGCAGCAGAGCCAGTGGTGGGGGCGTTAGGAATGGGTCTGTAAGGCTGAATTGTGTACTCAAGAGTAGAGCAATCAAAGAGTAAGCACAGGTGTTGAGTCTCCAAATTGGTTCTCCAGACAAGGTCTCAAAATAGGAGTAGTGAAAGAGTGTATTTCTTCTTGCTGTTTCCTTTTCAGTTACCGTGGGCCCCTCTCTCCATAGCAATAATACTCATTTCCTACAGTGGCACAGCTTGCTGCCATGGGGTGACTTACTGCTCACAAGTAACACCCTTCAGGACTGACCCCAAAGCTTTTGCCTTTCTCTCTGAGATGTTTTCAACAACATAAGGGCTAAACATGAACTCTGGGAAGCACTACGGTGCCATTTACAATGCTGCTCTTGCATTTTGCAGGATGGAGGGGTTCACACGTTACCAGTTCCAGTGCAAAACCAGCAGGATGTGGAAATCTATGTTCCTATAGTTCTGTCACCCAGCATCCTGACGTTTCCTTGGCAGCCAAAAGCAGGAGTCTACCAGCACACCATCGAGGTATGCCAAAGAGCTGTCTGTCTGCAGGGAGTGCTGCTCAGGCCTGAAACCATTACAGACTTTGGATATTCCAGGCACGGTTTGATCCAAAACTTTATTAGAAAAAATTTAATCAGGAAATAATGTGTAGTTTAAAGAAAGCACCAACAAAATCCCCACTGACTTTTACCTCTTGTCTTTCCTTCCCTCCCTCCGTTTCTCCCTCTCTCATGCATGCACCACACACACGGAGTGGTTTGGAATTCCAGGAAACATCTTAAGTACAGAGCTTCAAAGCAGTAATTAGAGACCAGCATTTGCTGGAAAGGGTTGGAAGTGTGAATGAGAGTGAAGTGACTGCAAAAAGGGCATGGCAGGATTAATTTGCAGCACTCTGCCCACCTTGGACATCAGTATTCTTCACTTGCCACACACCTCACACTCCTAATAAAACGTTCCATGGAGGCAAAGGCCTCAGTTTCATTTACAGAAAGGACTTTCTCCTTACATTTCCTGTGTGTGTCTTTGCTCCCAAGCTGTCAGTTATTCCATATGCTTCATGCAGCAAATAGCTTGTCTTGCAGTATCTCCTCTGAGGAGGGAGAAGAGCTCTGTGCTTTCTGAGCCCAGACTCTCGCCCCAGGTCAGTGATGCCCATCCCTGCACTCAGCTCTGCCTCTCCCTTTCAGCGTGAAGCAGTGCTGAGTTCTGGGTCTGTGTTCAAGCAAACAGTAGCCAGGAAGAGGCAGTGGGACACATGGTGTCAGACTCATCTCCCAGGTAACCTGGAGAAGATGAGAGGAAACAGCCTCAAGTTGCACCAAGGGAGGTTTAGATTAGATATTAGAGTAGATTTTCTCACGGAAGGAGTTGTTAAGCGTTGTCACAGGCTGCCCGGGGCAGTGGTGGAGTCACCATCCCTGGAAGTGCTCAATAAACGTGGGAGTGGGGACTAGATAGTTGGACTTGATGATCTCAGGGGTCTTTTCCAACTTTAATGGTTGTGTGATTCTATGAAGAGAATCAGTCTCGTAGGGATAAAACTGCAATCTCCATTGTAAATCTGAAAGCAACTCCATTGAGTTTAGTGCTGCATCTGTACTTTTAATTTCTGTGGGTTTAGTTTGGTTTAGTTCATGCTATTCCCAACCACACCAGCAGAGTGTGGTAAAAATTCTTAGTACAAATATGCATTTTCACTACTTCATCATAATTCTGGTGAGTTTTTCCATTGAGGGAGAGTAAATGTGTTTTTGTTTCCCTCCTCTTTTACAGTTCTATTCTTATCTCACCTCACCTTGCATATGTAATGAAGTATCTCACTAGAGAGCATTCCTTCCTGGTACTGCCATAATTGTGTCAGTATTCTTACTTTACTGTGATTTTTTTTCATTAAAAACACAGAAACCTTTTTTACTTCCAGCACTTCAGTTATTTTACATTTGCTGAAATGGAGACCATTTGTCCAGCCTGTCCATCCCACAGTACCAGTGGCTGTTGCCAACAGCACACACAGAGCTCCACTGCTGGCCCTGCCTGGAGAGCAGTGGTTGCTTCCCCCTCTGGAGTTTATCAGGCTGTTTTAAATTGGTGAATAGGTATTTTCTGAATATGAAAGGGGTTTTTTGGATCTAGCCAAATTCTGGTTTCTAGCCAAAGGAACTCCCTCCAGATGGTATCAGGAGGACTGGTAGGTTTTCCTTTCTCAGCTGTCTGGTTTGGTGTGGTTGCTCATGAGGTGTGCTCTGCTGCTCCCCTGCAGTCTGTGCCTGGGACGAGGGCAGTGCCAGCCTTGGGGAGGGATGGACTGGAGTGTGTTCTGGGGAGGGCATCCCTGGCCCAGGGAGCAGTGTGTGCAGCTCAGGCTGGGGGGATTCCTGCACTATAACAGGAGCTGGTCTCCCCTTTCTCTGCCCAGTGCATACTGACTGCTAGGGAGAAAACATTGAGGGATGTCTGTGGTTTCTGTGGCAGGGAGATGGGACTTCACAGAATTATTAAAAATTGGGCATTCCAATTTTATGTTTTCTGCTCATCCCCCGGTTTTAATTAAAAATACCTTTACAGAACATGCAAAACTCTTGCATGCTTTCAGCATTTCTCAGCACATCCTGTGCATCTCCCCCTGTCACACACATTCATGTCTGTGTCCAGTGCTCCCTCTGTAATCAGGCTGGGCATGTGCTCAGGGGAAGGAAGGAGGGAAATGAGATGTCCTTTCATTTTCTTTTTATTCTCTTTTCCTGGTAAAATTATTAACCAAGTTCCTGCGTAAGTTAGAGTTGTTTATTTTCCACACTGTCCTAGACAAGATTTATCACTCTGTTTTTACTTTAATTATGAAACAGGTTAAAGGAAATGCAGAGGAATTTAAAGAGAAATTAAAATAATATATATCAGAAAAGGAATTGCTCCAGTGTTCACTCTTGTTCCACTCTGATGGAACTTTGACATTTATTTTGAAGTGTCAGTCATCTCTTTTTTAAACTTGTTTAAAAGTTTTTTCACCATACTTTCCTGCATAGTATTTGTCTCAACAGGCACTCCCTATGCTCTTCATACTGATGTTTAAAACCTGTGTATTTTACAGCACTGTAGTGATTCTGGTTGTCCAGTAACTGGGATTGCCCATCCTGGAGGACAACACTCTCTGTCGACAAGTGTTTAGGGCCCTTCACGTTACAGAGCAGGAACCTGGAGCAGATCCTGCCCTGCCTGCCAGGGGCTCCCACACTGCACGTGTATATTTGTCTGTTGATGTGACCATAATACCAAGGAACTAGTTCTGAGCCTTCTGTAGAAAAATTTCACTCACTTATGGAATGACTCCATTAGATGAGCATGCCTGATCTGCTGGAGCAGTACATTTGTTGAATGGCTGCAGGAACACCTGCTGATTTTCAGCATGAAAATAAGTATTGCCAAGAAAAGGGTGACTTCCCCCCCACTTTTTTCTCTCTTTCCCCATTGCCTCATTCCCTCAGTGCCTCCCACCTCCTTTTCCCTGTAGATCCCTTGGCAGGAGCTGGTGGGGGCAGAGTGTCAGACTGGCAGCTCTGAGGCCCCAGGAGAGCAGCAGAGCAGCAGTGGGAGTTTTGAGGAGCACAGGTGTCCCCCTGGTGTGCTGGCCTGGGCAGTGCCCTGGTGGCTCCCACCAGACTTGTCTAGGTTGGCAGCACTGGAGAGCACACTGAAGGAAGCTGAAATTCAGGTGAATGAAGGGAAATAATCGCATCCCTCTCATACTTCACCTTGCTTTTTTGGAAGTTCTGAGGTGTGACTTTATTTGTATTTCCCATTTCTCAGTGTGTTCCTGCTTTTCATGCAAGATGTTCAAAGGTGTGACGGCAAAGAAGTGTGAGAACCATCAACTTGCTGAAATATTGGAAAGCTTTTCTCTCTGTCTTCCAGGCTCATGGTGGAAGTGGCAATTTCAGCTGGTCCTGTTCTAACCAGGCTGTTGCAACAGTGACAGTCAAAGGAGTAATGACAACTGGGAATGCCACTGGGATTAGTGTTATTCGGGCAGTTGATGTTCAGAATCCGTTGCATTATGGAGAAATGAAGGTGAGACTTTTACTTTCCCCTGATTGCTCTTGAATATGGGTATGGAAATGCTGTAGGCATTCCCCTTCCAAAACATTCCCAGCTTTCCCTGCCTGCCCTGTGGGAGGTAAGGGATGAGTTTCAGTCTGTGCTTTAGGGATTCAAACTCTGTCCACTGCTTTAACCTTACTCCCATTTTTGCCCCTTTCTGTTTTTCTTGGCAAGTCCCGTTGAAAGTTTTGAGTTTGAGGGAGAAATGGTAATTGACCCCTGGCCTGGCTAAGCAGACAAACCAAACTAAAGGTTGCATTCTGCAGGGTGAGAAGTGGGTGTTTGCCCCTGGTATTAAAGGATGACAAACTCTAAGATGTGCAAGGAAATTCCTTTCTGGAGAAGGGACTGAAGTGAGTACAGTGCCACAGAATGAATCCTGATACCAAAGCTGGCCAAGAAGATAATATTTGAGGAAAACTTGGAGAAAATGGAAGTGAAAAGCATAGCTCCCAAGAGGGATTTTGTGGTGTCTCTGCAAATCATTCCCTATTTTTATGATTTGGTCATGGTGATCAGGGTGTGATGTGGAGTGAAGAAAATCCAGGAACAGTACATGGAATGGCCCCACAGGAAACTCTGTGCAAAGAAAGGTGAAGAAGCTGCTCTGATAACACTGAAAATCCACAATCTGAAATATTTTCCTCTAGCATGTTACTGATTTGAAGATACGTTCTTCTGTCCTTTGGACACAAACAAATTTCCTTTATGAAGCTCTTGTCAGTGCTTTTAAGAGCAGCTGGATCTGTAACATGATCAAATAGAAAGCTACAAGGAAGTACTACTGTGGTGTATATTTGCTCCTGTGAAGTAGCACACTCTACTGCCTTCCCAAATGGAGGCATTTTAATCTGTACTTGAACTCTGTGCCTTCTGCAAGAGCTGAACTTGGGAATGACAATGTGATGGAGCAGAGGAACCTGCTCCTGACCTCGGAGAAACTGAGAGTGCTGAGTGAGAGTGCTCAGGGCTCCAGGGAGGTGGGGAGTGCGGCAGTTTTGACCCAGTGTGCACCCATCGTGGGTCCCCCCTTTCCCAGAGAGAAAGGAAAAGGAGAAATGGAAAAAAACTAAGAGGGATAATTGCAAAACAAACTCAGAGTGACTAAAATACTGAAATTTATTGCTAACAAGATAAGAACTAAAGAATAAGAAACAAAACAGTCTCAAACCCACCTTTTTTCCCCCAGCTCCTCCCTCTTTTCAGCACTTCAAGGAAACAGGGAATGGGGGTGTGCTGTGGGTTGTTGTTTCTGCCATTGCTGATGTGAATTCCCCCCTCAGACAGCAGTTCTGCTCACTGAGCTGTCCTGGGGGGTCACCTGTGGGGTGCAGGGGGGTCTGTGCACCCCGATAGATCTCCATGGGCTGCAGGGAGGGGCACAGCTTGGAGTCCTTCCCCCTCTGCTCCCACCTTGGTCTCTGTGTTGTTATCTCATGGCTGGAATTTCCAACCACACCACACTCCTAAATTCTTAAATTATGTCAGAGGTGTGACTGTTATTCCTAATTGGTTCAACTTTGGTCACCAGCAGGAGGTCCCTTCTGGCCCTGGCTGTCCTTGGCTCCACAGGACAGGGGAAGGTTCTGGCAGCTTCCAACAGAAACCATCCTGGAAGCCCCCCCTTCTACCAAAATCCAGCCACAGAAACCCATGATGTTAGGACAGCAGGACCAGAGCTGGAGTGGGGTTCTTACTGAGGCTGCCCAACAGCCTCCTCAGGCTTCAGAGGTGATGGTCCTCAGTTGTGGGGGGCAGGGCAGTGGGTTTAGGAGGCCTTGGGGAGGCCACCTTCCCTCCAGGGCTGCATCCAGCGTACACTGATCAGCTGTACAAAACAGCTCCAGCTGGTATTCTGTGTGCAGCACTGCTGGAATTGTGCTGCACTTCAGCTGAGCCAAAGTCCCTTTGGACAAAAGTGGTAACAAATGTGTTTGCCCAAGTGTGTCCCATAATGAAGAAGATACAGGTATTTCTCCTATCTTCTTAATTTTTATTTCTGTTTCTTGAGTGTTTTTAGTCTGGGTATTTTGGGAAAAAATTTCTAACCAAATTTCACTTGAAGCAGCTGCATCTACTGATGCTGGAGTTTTGAGGGGGAATGTCAGCTTCGGGTTTTGCTCAGATAATTTCTGTCAATTCTACAAAATGAGTTTGAGAGGTATTAAACTTCATGCTTAAAATAATGACTAAAACTCTTAAAACAGTGACACAAATTAAAGTCTGCTCAGAATTTAGTTTACAGACTTGCTGTGAAATAATTCTCTGAACAACCCAGGATGCTTCTTTTTAGCAGTGTAACAGTTACAGCAGGAGGTAGAGGAATGAAGACTTTTCAGCTAAAACTTGTTATTCTCAAGTGTAAGTCAAAGCCTGAAGACAGAAGGAATCTTCTTACCACATGGGCTTTCAGAGCAGTGTGTTGCACAATCTGAACGGGTTATTTTTGAATGCCTTTGTTCTTGGGTTAGGAACTGCTTTCTTTGTAGAATAACTCTTCAGAGTTCCATTTGCTACCTCAGTGAGCATGTTTAGTAGTAGTACTTTTAGGAGTAGTTAATCCCCACAGATTACAGCTTTAGGTCTCTACCACCTGGTCCTGGAGCCATTTGCAGCAGATTGGGTAGTTAAGATATTGCAATTACAAGCTTTGGTTGTAGTGATTGTTATGAAACCCATGGTCAGCCTGTGGTGGATTCTTTAATGGAAAACCAAATCAGAATAGCAAACAATACAATTGAGGCTTGTTTATCAACATACCAGCTATAGAATTGCGGAATCACAGGATGGTTTGGGTTGGAAGGGACACTAAAGACCATTTCATCCCACCCCTTGCCATGGGCAGGGACACCTTCCCCTATCCCAGGTTGCTCCAAGCCCCATCCAGCCTGGCCTTGGACACTTCCAGGGATGTGGCAGCCACAGCTTCTCTGCCCAACTTGTGCCAGGGTGTCACCAGCCTCTGTAGTAGCACAGAAAATTAATTTCTGCCAGTCTTCTTTCGGAAAGTAATCACATAAAGATTGCTTGTTGAAGCAGAAGGTTGTTGAATTAGGCAGGAGATACAAGTTCACTTATTTTAGATTTCTGCAAATTACTGTGTGGAAATGCTGAGCCCTGGACACCTATAAAAAGGTTTTGCAAATAGAAATGCAAAAAGGAAGAAGAGAAAAAAAAGCCATTGAAGAAATATTTGGGTCATTAGTTCATGTAATGTTCCCTGCTGCTGTGAGTGAGGGAGAGTGGGGAGCCTTGCTAACTGTGTCAGGTCTAGCTCAAACAGTTACACTTTGAAGGTCGGGGTTGGATGCTAAACCCTTTCCAGTTGGTGGCGATACCTCTTGGAGACATCCAACAACCTGGTCCACACTTTCAGTCAACCAGGCAGAAGAGCGAACCCCAGGAGGGGCAGTCAGAGGATCACCAAGCTCACATAGGCTTGGGCTGCTGAGGGACGGAGCCCTGAGCTGCCCGTGTGCCCCTGCAGGTGTACGTCACGGAGCCCAGCGGGATGGAGTTCCGGCCGTGCCAGGTGGAGAGCCGTGTTGGCCAAGTGCTGGAGCTGCCACTGCAGCTCCATGGCCCCGCGGGCGGGACGGGCCCCTCACTGCCCCTGAGCGACTGCTCACACGCCGACCTGCAGGTGCACGTGGAGAACCAGGGCGTCTTCAGCACGCTGGAAGGTGAGCTGTCCCCCACCCTGTCAGCGGTGGAAAGGTGATAAGGGAAGGGCCCTCTATCGCGATCTGTGGCAATAGGGGAAGGGTTCTCAAAGAAGAGGTCTCACAAGTGCCTGAGGTGAAGGAAGGTGAGCCTTTATTGAAAGCACAGCACCCTCTTTTATAGAGGGGCTGTGGAACAGTCTGGAAAAAGGGGTGGAACTTGATAAACAAGGAAAAGGGTCGGAGGGAACCTTCCCACTTGGGAAGGAGTGGGTGGATACATAACCGTATGTGTAACACAGGGGTGGAACATGAACAAATACGGAACTGGTGCACTGCACCAAAGATTAACCAATCACAGAACAAATATAAAATCCAATAACAGCATGGAAAAGTACATTTAAAAAACCATTTAAAAAAATCAGTCTAATAAATAAACATTCCTATATTTTATTAAAAGTTCTCCCACTTGATTGCAGTTTTGATTCCTCCCACTTCTTCATTCGTTGGGGCAATATATCTTCTTCCACCTCTCGTAATCCTCTCATCGTATTTCACTACCACAACCCCCGACACCTCCCTGTTTTGGAAGTTAAATTAAGATGTTCCTGTCACACATCTCCTGTCCATCACTGGTCATTGCTCTGTTCCTACAGAGGTTTCCAGAGCGGGACATAAGTGTAGCCGACAACTTTTTGCACAGACACAGTTTTAGTGTCTTAGTATGAGGCTTGTAAGCCTTAGTTGTTAATAAGACAACCTGACTGCATCAAAAAAAAAAATGAGAGTTTATTCCTCTTTGTCTAAAGTTGCAGTTCTGCTCAGGAATGGCAGAAAAGGCTTTCTTCCTCCTCTTGTTTACATTCTTTCCTCTTTATATTCCACTGCACAGGGATTTCAAAAGTACAAGAAGGAACTCTCTTCACACACAATTATGCACATTATTAAAATTAATACACTTCATCAAAACTATCTAACAACACAAAGTTATAGCTAATATCAACAAAGGTATATTTTGTAAAATTGGTGAATTCACACAGTTCTTATCTATCTTAACTTTATTAATAGAGCTCTTCACTTGTATTATTCCATAGAGTATCAGCAGGTTCTCCTCTCAGTTTGCTGTTAGCCAAGGTCATCCTGCAGATTCCATTGTTATCACTGAAGCCTCTGTCTTGGAAACTGCTTCTAACTCATTAGTTCAAAAACCTGGAAAATGCAGGTTCCAACAAATAAGAATGGTTTTATTTTGAGGATCCATTTCCTTTTTCTATGGAGAACTTCCCTTGAATATTTTTGATGGTTTAGAAGACTCTTAGAAGCATTTGGCAGTCATTTTATTCGATGTAATCTCCCTTATGTCTTTCTAATGACTCAGTATTTTTAGCCTGCTTCTGTGACAAAGCGGATGGGTTTCTCATGAGGCAGGTCCACACATGCTGTGTTTTGAGCCAGCATCAGAAGACTGACAAGAACACTCATTACCAACTGCTTTGCCTAAATTGTCCGTTGGTGCCTTCAGTTCTGTACAGGCACTGATCATGGTTTGCTCACCAGGGACTAAGACAAAATCAGGTGCTTAACTTTGCCAAAGCTCTGTCCTTGTTAAGCTCATTTTTTTAAGAAATGCCTCCTGTCAGGTATGTCTGTTGTTTTTGAAGATTGACTTTAGTGTTGCTGGGCCAGGTGGTGACTGGGCACTGTGCTTGTTTCTGTAACCCCTGAACTGTGTTACTCAGATGTACCACTCATTGCTTGCAAGTGGCTTTTGTATGGAAGCTCCTTCCTGTGCTGTTGAGCAGTAAAACCACTTGCATTGTACCATCTCTCTCTCTGAGAGTTTGAAATGTCACTATGTAGTATGCTCCTGTAGTGTTTGTTTCCAAAAAATGAAGAAGAGACCCGTCCCAGCTCCAGAATGTCCTCTAAATAAGCAGAGAGATTTCTTGAGCATACCTTACCTTAAGCTGGGGAAGTGATGTATTGGTTGCAGTAGGTGGGTCTTTCAGGACAGCTTGGCTAAGCAGTATGACTTCCTTGTGCTTAATTACAGGCCATTTTCATCTTGGAACAGCAGGATGAAAATACTCAGTAAAAGAGAGGTTGTATTAGTTTGTAGCCAGTAAAGACTCATGTCTTGATTAGGACAGTGTGCAACTAAAGACATTTGAAAGATGCTTTGCTATATGACAGACAGGAGTGATCAGTTGTACCCGTCTGGTTGGAGGCACATCTCTCCTCCTGGTGGAACTGCTTTTCTTGAAAAAACCAGTCATAGACTCACGGAATGGTTTGAGTTGGAAGTGACTTAAAAGACCACCCAGTCCCACTCCTGCCCTGGGCAGAGACACCTTCCCCTATCCCAGGTTGCTCCCAACCCTGTCCAGCCTGGTCTTATACACTTCCAGGGATGAGGCAGCCACAGCTTCTCTGCCCAACCTGTGCCAGGGTCTCCCCACCCTCACAGAGAATAATTCCTTTCCAGTATCTCATCTAACCCTGCCCTCTGTCATTTTGAAGCCATTCCCCTTGTCCTGTCCCTCCATCCCTTATCCAAAGTCCTTTCCAGTTCTCTTGTAGGCTCCCTTCAAAAAGCTATGTTGATTAACATGCCTGGGCATTTCTCTCCAAGTGCTGTTTTGATACACTTTTAATTTTTTCTCACAGGAAGACTTAGGCCAACTGCTGATTTTTGTACTGGAGTCAGAGTGAAAGCTGAAGCTCAGGGCTACACAACCCTAGTGGTGAGTTACACCCACGGGCACGGCCAGCTCAGCACCAGCATCGCCATCGCTGCCTACCTGCCCTTAAAAGTAAGTCTCTTCACTGCCCCTAAAGCCAGGAGCACTTAAAATATCTCTAGATGACAACTAGCAAGTTGGTATTATGGAATGAATGTGTTTAAAAGAGGAGTTCAGTTATTTTATAGTTCACTGTTGGCCAGTTCACCAGTAACAAAGCTGAGTACAGGGTCAACAGAAAGAAGTACAGAACATGGTGCTTATGGTACCTCATCTTCAGAGGCCCAGTGCTGACCCTGCAAAGCTGAAGTCTATGCATTTGATCATAACTTTTCCCCCTCAAATCTGGAAAAAATGTTAGTGCAAATCAAACAAATGTGTGACTATATTGGTGTTTTTATGTTTTAAATATGCTTTTCTGTCAGATGTCTTCAAATACAAATGCCCAGCTATTTAGGATGCTGAGATGTCCTGAGGAGAGTGTGTACACTTCCTGTTCTGTTGTTGACAGCAGTGAGGGAAGCAGAGTCTCTCTAATTAGGAATTTTTCATATGTGTAGTGTCAGCAAAGCCTCTTGAGGTGTTGTAAAACTGGTTTTCCTGTATAAAGTTAAATGATTCTGGGATACCTGACAGAGCCAGGTCATGGGGACAAGGACGGTGGATTAAGTGTGCTCAGATATCTCAGTGAAGAACTTCTCTTTCTTTCAAGTGTAGAACAGTGATTGCCATGTTCTTTTCCCTTCTTTCTGTAGAATGAAATATTTATGGTGCCTGGAAAGGGAAGACAGCATTTTCCTGTCAGACATCTATTAATAAATAAATTAAAGCATTAAAAAATAAAAAAAAAAAAGACATTAAAAAGTGGGAGAAAGATAAACGGTTCAAGGGCAAGCAGACACTTGAGACTAAATCTCATGGTTTTCTAGTGGGATTTTAACTTCATGTTACAAATACAACCAGGGAGTAGATGGGAGGAAAGAAGAACATTTATGTCAACCCTTGCCTTTCTCTTCCTGCCAAAATGCACCTGTGGAAAAAGTTGAACCATCCTTTGTTAGCTGCTCTTTCTTTCTTAATAAACACCAAAGTAATATGATGATGTGGAACACAAGCTACAAATTCTTTCTGTGTATTAAATGTCAGGTTAATTGCTGTGCTGATGAACAGCACAGGCTGCCCCAGGGACACACATCAATGCAGAATTTGTTAGAGAGATTTGAAGTAAAACTTGTGTAGGAGAATAATTACATACACAGAACTGTGCTGGAGAAAGCACTGTCAAGTGAAAGTACGATATGACATTAGTTCATTCATTTAAAGTACTGTCTGTTTAAAAGTGTAGAATACTATCTCTGTGCTCAGGAGAGTGTAGTAAGGGTCTTTTGCTGTAATTCTTCATGAAAGAGATGTGATTAAAATGCAGCTAAAACTTTTCTTTGGGTCTGTGGGTTCCATTGACTGTAATCCAGGTGCACAGAATTCTTGTAGGTGAGGGTGATTGTTTTGGTGCAGCTCTGTTTTTCAGTAACTGCTGACAAACCACGTAGGAGAAAGCACAGCCTAATCAAAGCAGCAAATACAGCTGTTCCATTACGAAGGAAGTTTATTTTGCAAAGCACAACTAAACTATGTGTAAATAGAATTATTAATTTCTAATTAACTAATTCATTACAGGCTATTGATCCACTGTCTGTTGCTTTAGTGACTTTGGGTTCCTCCAAAGACTTGTTATTTGAAGGAGGACCTAGACCGTGGGTCCAAGAACCTTCCAAATTCTTCAGGAACATCACGGCTGAGGATGCAGAAAGTGTTGCCCTGTCTTTACTTGAACCTTCTACATCTCAAAGCAACAACCAGCACTGGGTTAGAGTGTCGTGCAAAAGCCTGGGAGAGCAAGTAAGTGCCAGAAGGTGTTTGTGTTGCCCTCCATCAAACACTGAGCTCAGGCAGTGGGGAACGGGCTCCAGACAGATTTATGGTGCCATATACTTGTTCCATAGTAGGTTGTTTCTATAATAAGCCAGTAAAGAACTTGAGTAAGTATATTGTTTATGTGTTGTAATGCTGGTACAGGTTTTAGAGCGAGTATTTCCCAACATTATGTTATAAAGTGGTTTATGGTGGGTTTATTGCAGTATAAACCCAAGTCATGGAAACCTTATGTTGTGGGATGCACTAAACACCCTGGTCTGCACAGCTTCAGCTTGCATAAGCAGGATCAGAGCAGAAGGTTAGTGCAGCAAGCTGCCTCTTCTGTCTGACCTGCTCCTCTTAACCACATTACCTTCCAGTGTAATTCTGTTTATTCTAACAAATGACAACCAGAGGAATTTACTGCTCTGCTATTTGTGCAGCCTTTGTGAGCATGGCCACAGTCATTTCCCACCTGGTTCTGTTCTTTCCACCATGATTGATCTGGCTTTGCTCACCTTCCCCAGTCTGTAAAGCATTTAGCTTTGATTTAATGATTTCTTCCTGCAATTCTCCAAGGCTTAAGCATTTTGTTGGGACTGCCAAATTCCATTGATTTCCTCAGTGGACACACTACAAAGTGGAGTTCTTTCTGTAAGTACAAATTCAAAAACAACAGCCCTTGTTTTCTAGGACAGTGTATGGGTCTAGGACCATACCTGGCTGTTCACACAGAGCACACCTGCCTGGCTCTGCACCGGTGCATCAGTGCATGGGGCAGCCTGCTGGGGTACCCTTCTCTGGCTTTAGATCCACTTTGGCTTGCTGGAGGCTAAAAAAGGAATGTGAAAGATAAGATGTTTTTAAACACAGTGAAGTGACTATAAATACTGTCTTTGGGCTGTTCTGTCCTCACTCTACAAGAAAAACACCTGCTGTGTTGTGAATTGTTTGATAGTAATGAACATGGATACCTAGGAAAAATTCCCAGGAATAGTACTTTGGTAGTGATACAGAGCTGTGCTCAAAATATGCACCTCCTTTTACATCTTCCTGTGTCTTCATGGTGCTGTAAATCCCCAAGAACCCTATTTTTGCTGTTGCATTCTGACCTCAGAGTGTGACCGAAGCCTGTGGAAATAGATCATGCCTGAACTCTTTTGCCTCATTTGCTTGTTCTCAGGTTATTGTCTTAACAGTGGGAAACAGGCCCACAGTCACCAACCCCTTCCCCGTGGTGGAAGCTGCTGTGGTGAAGTTCATCTGTGCTGCCCCGGCCCGGCTGACCCTGATCCCTCTTTATGGCAGTCCCCAGCTTGACCTCTCCTGCCCTTTGCTGCAGCAAAACAAGCAAGTGGTAAGAGAAGGAAAATGTTCTTACAGCCCATTTGTGAAATGAAGCAGCTGACCTGCTGCTGGAGGAGCAATGCTGGTGTCCCTGTGTGCCCCTGCAGAGGGCAGGAGGACTTTGGGGCTCCTGCAGAGGGAGAGCTGTGGGCAGCAGGGCCAGGGAGGGGATTCTGCCCCTCTGTTCTCCCTGTGAGACCCCACCTGGAGCTTTGTGTCCAGCACAACAAAGACATGGAGCTGCTGGAGAGAGTCCAGAGGAGGCCACAGAGATGCTCCAGGGCTGGCGCCCCTCTGCTCTGCAGCCAGGCTGGGAGAGCTGGGGGGGTTCACCTGGAGAACAGAAGGCTCCAGGGACACCTGAGAGCCCCTTGCAGTGCCAAAAGGGGCTCCAGGAGAGCTGGAGAGGGACTGGAGACAAAGCGTGGAGGGATAGGACAAGGAGGAATGGCTTCCCAGTGCCAGAGGGCAGGGATGGATGGGATATTGGGAAGGAATTCTTCCCTGGGAGAGTGGGCAGGCCCTTGCACAGGTTGGGTCGAGACGCTGTGGCTGCCTCATCCCTGGAAGTGTGTCTAAGGCCAGGTTGGACAGGGTTTGGAGCACCCTGGGCTCGTGGAAGGTGTCCCTGCCCATAGCAAGGGGTGGCACTGGATGGGCTTTTAAGTCCCTTCCAACCCAGATCATTCTTTGATTCTGTGATTCTACAGTGATCATTTGAACAGGTTTATTAACATGTTGAACATTGGAACAGGTTTATAAACCAGAAAATACAAATATACCTAAAAGCATTTGTATTGTGGCTTCTCACCTAAGTGTCACAGTGAGGAAGCTGTTCTGACTTGAGATAATTTTTTTTTTATTTATTAAAA
>VXAU01002814.1:0-79285 GCA_013399695.1 Formicarius rufipectus
CTAAAAACCAAGACACAGAACAAATGAAGTCTCTTTTATATTGTGTCATCAAGCTTCTGTGAAGCCTTCAGAGCCTGCTGAATTTATTAGAGGTTGCCAGTTATTAATGTGTGGTTGGCAATGCAGAATCATGGTTTCTTTTTCCTGACTGCAAGCGCTTCATGCTACCGCTTTATCATCTCCCACACTCCAGCCTGCTTCTGTGTACCATTCAGAGGTTAGGCTCTTATTACCGATATTTAAAAGGGATCAGCACTCACTGACCACAATTACATCATGATCTGCAATGATAAATCGACTCCTAAAGGAAAAAAGCATATTAAAAAACCTCAAACACCAACAAGTAAAAAACCACAAACAAATAAACAGGACAATTCACCCTTGTCTCAGAAAAAAACATCTTGCTTATTACATTGTCAAATTTCAGCCAATTACAAAATGACCTATTAGAGGAAAGCAAACAAATGTAAACATTGTTTTGCTTGTGTTTCTGCTTTCATATGAGTAATGCGAAAAGGTCAAGAGCTAAAACGGAATATCTTTTGGGGTACCAAAAAAAGATAGGGTTTCATGATAACTTTTGAAGAATCAAATAATAAATACATGTAACTTTGTAGTTTTTTACTTCTCCAGGAAATTGAACAATATATTCACCTTAGCTGACCTTAGTTTTTAACATTCCTTGAGAATACAATCATATGCAAAAATGTGTTGATATCAGGCATGCTGATCACAAATTAAATTTAGAAATTGTTAGAAATGTTTGACATTAAAAGATTTAAATTCATTTTTCGAATCCTAATGAGTACATTTTTTAATCAGTATTGTGTGCACTTCTCTTGAGGATCTACTGAGGATAGACAGCATTAAAAAATAATTGGCTTTAAACCCTGGTAGATTAATGTTTTGTCATGATTTACACTGTCTTTTTTATATTCAGCTCTAAAGTTGTTTTCTCCTTTCTGAATCATGTATTGATGATTCAAATATAAGGTTCTAACTGTTATAATAATGAGAGCACTATAAGTCAATCACCACATTAATGTCTTTTTTTTTTCAATAACCACTTTATCTCATGCCCAAACACTCTTGTAGTTAAAATGACAACATTTTCAAGAAAATCAAAATTCTAAAGCATATTCTGAAAGAACAGACAAGCATGTTCTTCTATGTCCAATAGAAAAGTAGATAAAATTTTTCAGCATCTTTTACACTTTGGATTATGCTATTTTAATATTTTCTCTGAATGTAAGTCTTTATATTTTTAAATATCTCAGAAAATCATCACCAAGCAAATTTTAAATTGCTATCAGTTTACCTTTCATTTAAGTAAGAAATAAGTCATAAAAAATATACAAAATTTTTTGCTAGTTAAAAAAAAAATATATGCCAATTTTCCATCAGTCATACCTAAGAGCCTCTCAGGTCTCCTTCTTTGAAGGAACACATTAAAGGGGGTCAGAGGTTTCACAAATAAATTGGTTGGCAAGCAATATCAGTGGTGCCCTAGGCTGACCTGGTATATAATTGTTTGCATATCATTGCAGTAAAAGCAACAACGTGTTTAATCTCTGTGTGTTTATTTTGATCTATATATGGACCTTAAAGGTCAATGCGATTTACTCACATTTACTGCTGGTTATTAAAAATGCTGAATAAAGTGATGGAAAGGTGTTAGAAGGCATTTGCAATTAGGAAAGAAAATGATGGTCTGCATGGAACTGCTTACTCACAATTTTATGACAAGTGTGTTCAGGGCTTTTCTACTCTATTTTCACAAAGCTTTATAATTCACAGTTTGAGAGAAACACATCAAAGGATTTTTTGCCTCAGTAAATGGGTGCCAGGACTAAGCTTTCCTCCCTAGATCTTACATGATCTTACATCATGGCTATTACAAAATAGAGAATGCAAGGAATACTATTTTGTACTGTCCTGATTTTGGTTTGTTGTTTGGTTGGTTTTTGTTGTCTTATTTTTTTTTTTTTCCCCTGACCATTTAAATGACATTATTAAAATTACTAAACTCTTCCAAAATGTAAGGAGAAATATCAGGGTACTCCCTAAACACAAGCTGACTGAAGTCAGTAGAAAAATTTCTTACTCACTTCAAAAGATTTTAATTTTTGCTGTATGCTGAAATTTTTTCTGAGTCTCACAAAACAATGTTCAACCAGGGAGAAATTGCTCAGCCTTTGTATTTAAAGTTGATTCTACTTTACTATTCTGTCTTAGTTATTTTGGTCTATTAGAAATTTCTAAGTGAAATTAAAATAAGAGAAGAAATGAGGGCTATAAGAGAGAAGTCTGACCAGAAAACATGAAGAAAACAAGAACATGAAGACAGAAAGAAACAGAAAAGAACCAAAAATAAAAACCAAAAGGAGCAAATGAATGTAGGAGGAAGAGTACAAGTCTTCAATTCAGTATACCATATGAGTCTGTAGATTTAAACACATGAATAGAGGAACAGAAATCAAAGTCCTATCCAAACCCTTGAACTAGCTACACCATGACTGATGCATCTTGCTGAACTGGTTCCTCGGAGAGGAAAAGATAAAGGGAAGTACCAGTCTGGGAAAACATTTTTCCAGTTCACAGGCTTTGACCAAGTCCAACTGCAGCACCCCATTTGTAGATAAAATTGTTAAATGAAAAATTGCACCTTTATAAAATGGATTAATTCCTGATTACAGCAAAGCAGTGCTTAGAGAATGTGGCAAACATTTCTTGTTCTAAATCCAGAAGTTTCTCAAGAGCAATGGCAATACTCCTTATTTTTAGAGATTAGATTGAATCATTCATAGTAGTGTAAGTAATACATAAGTGGTCAAAAATTTTCATCCAAACTGTGACAGAACTGAGAACTCTATAAAAACATCATTTTTCCTTTTTGTTTTAATTTTCTGCCAAGACTACCTAAACAAGGACTTTTACTGGGAGCTTTGTGATTCAGCATCAAATCTAGTTGATTTGTGAACCGGATCACAATGCTTCCTGATGGAAAAATTGGGTATGAAATCCTTATTTTGCAACTATTCCATGAACATAACATTTTTCACCCAGAAGCTCAGTGTCATACCCCGCAGCACTGACAGGAAGAGCTGGAGCAATACCATTATCCTTGGGCTTACATTTTATTTACAGCTGAGTATCGTCAGAGTAGATACTTTGTAGAGTAGATACTCTTCACCATTTCCTTGTTCATCTCCTGCATACAAATGCTCTGGTAAGCTCCTCAGAATGTACCTCCTCAGTATAGCCCCAGGATATCAAAACACTGAGGTTCAGTTTAAGCAATACCAAGATGGCTAAAGTATATGCTGAGGTGGTCTGCAAAATCAGGACTTGAAACTGGAGTTTTTCATGCAGTGAAGAGATTTTCTGCCCTCCATCCACATTGTTGAGTGCCCAGTTCTGCAAGTCAGCTAAGTGGATTTCACCACAGAGTCAAGTTGTAATTTTTCTGCATGTTACCTTACAGGGGGGATTTGTCTAGCAAGCATACTTGATCGTCTCTCTTGATATATCTCTTATTTTGCTAAATACCGTGAACTACCATGCAACCACTTGAAGAAGTTGCATCTCTGCAGGGTACAACAGCATTGTAAAATGGTAGTTGCCATTTTTCATTTGTTCCTTTAGGGGACAAGCCCCTTCTGGCCACTAGTAAAGCTTTTGAAATTCCTTGTTTTGCAGCAGCACATTTAAACTATATACCCAGGCCACAGACTTACTACATTCAGATGCAGCCCTCCTAGCTAGAACACAAGTCTCACAGGGAACTAGGCAGAAAATTCCTTGCTACCATCAAAGTAAGCAATTCCTGCCTTTCATCATCATTTGCCCATGGAGAGAAACAACTCGGACAACCTGATGGATGGTTAGGTACCACAGGTCTATGCCCAGGAGCACACACAGGAGTTATTTAGCTGCAGTCACAGACCTGGAGCAGAGACCAGACGAGAAATGGAGCAAAAGCACTACCCTATCCATGTCACATTTCTGTACACTGAAGCTTCTTTCAGGCTACATTATCAAATACACTTGAACAATTGCAAGTTGATCTTTATATACAAGAAGGGTAACTGTTGATTTATCTATGAGCCTCTTCAAAATATTTACTTACTATCAGGACAATAATGTATCTGACAGCAATTATTCATGAAAATGTTTCTTTGATTTTGACTAAAAAATGTGTTTGCTATGTCCAGTTTATTTCCTTAGTTGCCATGCCAACAGGAAATAAATGAACCTAATTAATAATATGAAACTGGAAGTTACACCAAGTCAGCTTCAACTGATTAATATTCATCTTTTTTCCTTCATGCACCTTCTAGCAGTTTGAACACAAAACTTTTCTTGGAAAACAAAAAGGACAGATATTTAAAAGTAGGCAATTGTCTTTTACTAAGATATTCTTTATCCTAAGAAAATACACTTGATATGCTTTTAAAAATGTACTTCATTCATTTTAAGGGAAATACTTAATCCAATTTATATTCTTCTAGCAAAGCTTAATTTGTTTGTTTAAATGTGTCTGTGTAACTAAATGTTTTCTTTGCTTTGACTTCATAGTTCTCCCCTTTTGAAATATTAGGTATATAATTCCTAAGTGTGCTTTCCTGTTTACGGAAAACTGCCACTAAATTTCTCCTGTCCATCTATGAGCTTTCGGCAAGAGTTGATACAACTATGGTGTAAGGTGATTAATGGAAGGCAAATAAAGGAGTAATTAATCAAACCACATAAGAAAGTGAAAATAAAAAATTATGCAGAAACTGACAAAAAAAAATCTAAACTTCTTGTGCTTTGGCACCAATGAAAACAGACCACAGAAGAAGGCTAAAAAGTTCATGAATGTGCTCCAATTAATCTGTATGCGTACTGCAATGCTCTGTACTTTGGTTCATTTAAATCTGAAATTCCCTTCCCTGTTGATGTCAGCTAGTTAGCCAAGATGGTGCATTACTGTTATGATCACTGCAGCGCATATAATTTAGATTTATCTCTTTAGGGACTCAGCTCCACCCCCTGCTAGCTAATATGTTCACCATGTTTAATGATGCAAAAAATTTCCCTGAGTACAGGTTATTTATCTTTATCAGGGGCTGCTTTTGGCTGGCTGTCAGTTATCAGCCAGAATATTTGTTCCTAAATGGTTTGTACTCATCCATATTCCAGGGCAATTCTGAGGCTCATATTATCACTGGTGTTTGCAATAAAAGTGTTTCAGTTCTTCAGATACACCTTAGTAATACTGATTTATGAGTCTGGACTGACTATATTTCTGATGCAGTGATGTGAACCCTGAAATATCTATAACTGTCATGGAAATGAAATATCTATCCAAAATATCAGAAACAAAACCCACTTGTAGGGGTCTTGAAGAAATATGAGGAATGAAGATATTTCTTTGAATACATTTTGAGTGGAATGAGTCAGAGGTGTGTTTTTTTCTTTTCTTTTTAAGCAGATCTGTAGAAAATAAAATAAAATTAAGAACAGACCAGTGAAAAGAAGACAGATGAAAGTGGGAGGAAAAGGACCAGTGAGAAGGAGACAAGTCTGGACAGAGAGGTAGGGAGACAAAAATATAAAAAGAAAGACGAAAGGAAGGAACTTTGGCTGCATGAGATGAATGAACACTTTCAGCCTGTAAGATTGAAAATGGTAGTTGGAAAAGCAGAAAACTAAAGTTTTTCACTTGAAAGTTCGTGCCTGCACAGCAACATGAACTAGCAGCCACACTAAAAGTGAGAGGCAGATATCCTGAGTGGAGAAAGAGTTCAAAACACTGAATGTAGTTCTGCGGCACAGACATGAGCGTTATGCTACAGTTCAAAGAGTAGACCAGAGAGTCTGACAAGTAAGAAAGACTAAAGATATGAAGTAAATACATTTCAATTTTTTCTAGTTTTAACTAACATGACAATAAGGGCAGCTATTGCATGTCATATTTGATGTATGAAGTATAATAGGCTGGATTTGCTTTTCATGGCATGCAAACATCTGTGGCACAGAGATTCCCAAGCTTGCAGCAACCAAGCCTGTTCTAAAACTGGAAGCAAGAAAGCCAGACATGCTCTCCCCAGGGTGGCATGCTGAGATAACACAGCTTCACTGCTTCCCAGACCTGAGCTCATGCCTGAGCTATGCTGGAGAGCCACACCAGTTTGTTCAGTGCAAGTTCAGGTGCCTCTAACTTCAGAGAGAAAGAAAAGTTGATTTCCCAGTTTAGATCCCTCACCTGTGTCTATAAGGATACAATAGCACTGAGCAATGTTATTCTCTTCTTACTATCTATGCATCCACTTGGTAGGTAGAGTTACAGAACCATAAAATTATAGAATGGTTCAAAGTGGAAGGAATCTTTAAGATCATCTAGTTCCATTCTCCCTACCTTGGGCAGGAACACCTACATAGACCATGTTGCTCAAAGTAAGTCACACAATTAGAGAAGTTGTCATCCATAAACTAAATTTTGTGTTGAAGTTGGCACACAAAAGGTTGCCTTGAAATCAGGAACATGTATAAGTATTGACTGAACAATTTTTATTCTGAAACATCCATCTAGCAGATAGGTGTTCTCTGCCACATCATGCACGCAAATAATTTTGTAGCCCACTACAGTCATTATCCTTTGTCTGGGCTTAATTGCATGATGGCCACTCTTCTGGCTGCAATTGTGTTGGCAAAGAAAGCTGTCATTTGGGAGCTCATGGAATATAGCCATTACAGAAGTTACGGCCATTCCAGATCTGCTGGTTGACTTACTCATGTATGTGTCTCTCTTCCCCTTTGTTCACATTTCTCTGTGGCTCAGTGGTTCAGACCTATGTGAGAGTAAGGATCTGTCTTCAAAACCTTTCCTATGCTGTGCTGAAGTAGGAGGAACCTGCTTTTTGAGAAGGCTATTAACAATAATCCATCTTTGCTTAATACACCATAGAGTTAAAAAAGTAAGAATGTTAGAAATTAAGTGAATAACCAGAGAGGTTCAACAGAAGAATGAACCTCTTTATTGATTTTTGAAGGGATAAAATACATGGCCTATTTTTAAGAATATATCAGATTTGGATAAATTTCCTGATTCTTTATGGTGAAAATGAAAATGTACTTTGTACGTATGTAAAAGCATTGCAATGGACTTTCTCGGTTTTAAACTACTTGCAACGTTGAAGATGTTAGAGGTTAAATATTTATGACTCTGTAACCCCAAAAGAAAAAAAAATACCCCAACATTGAGTAAAATATGATTAATTTTCTTCAAGAGCCACTTAAGGGTTTTCAGCCTACATCACGTACATATGTTAGTATCGCAACCAGAAAACAGGGTGTAGAATGGAAATGCAGCACGCATACTTAAATTCCACTTCTGATGGTTTAAGATGATATATTTATTTGATTTCTACCATGACATGCTCTTCCTGTTCTGAAGTTCTCCAGAAGCCTGGATTAATGACAAAATGATCTGCTGTATAAACTTTCACAATGATAATAACATATGCTGGCATAGACAGAATACTGTTACAGTGCCACTGAGATCCTCTGAGAGCCTGAAATAAATGCACAGCTAAGAAAGAACTTAATTTGTGTGTTATTTCCAGTAATACTATTGTAAATATGCAGGGATTTAACTAACTGACCATTTAATGTTAATAGGATGATATTTAATATTTGTGTGCTATGATAAGTATTTGAAATACTCACTCTACATTGTTAGATAAATTCCCTACTCGACCTATCCTTGACAATGTGCATATTGTTTCTGAATGTACTTTCTGAAATATATAGAAAAGATACGTTTTTCTACTGAAACATAAAATGAAAATGAACGGCAGATTTCCTGCAAATTCTTATTACCATTAGATACAGACCACATTATGACCAAATTATGGTGAAAACCCTTGAATAAAGTAATTTCACTGGAAGCTGTTAACCTCTTAAAGCACCAAGAAATACAGATCAGACTGAAATGAGTTTTAGTTGTATGCTTCTTGATTCAACTATTTAGATAATGTACTTTCATTTAGATCAGCAGCTAAACGTGTGAGGAATAATAGCTTTTCTTGTACAGGTATAATAAGACATCAATGTAGTGGTACAGAATAGCAACAAAGAAGAAGGGGAAAAAAGCAGTTCTGATGCCTGAAGTTCTCTTGTGACAGACACTTTTTCAAAAGAGTATGACTATGGAAGAAACAAACATTTGTGTCAGACATTTTCATACAGATGGAAAGAATGAATCTGTCACCTGATGAAAACAGATTATGGGCCATCAAGCTCAGAACTGGAAATTCTACTGCTATTGATAGAAAAAAAAAAAAAAAGAAAAAAAACAAAAGAAAAAAAAACTATATAAAGATAAGAAGGTATTTATGCACATGCTGCCTCTTTTCTTAAGCATAAAATAAGCAGATTTCCAGTTTCTTCTCTCCTCTACCCTATTGTACATAAAGTCAGTTCAGAAACTTTAAAGGAAGAATGAGACAATGTAAGCTTTCTCTTCACTCTAAAGTTCTTCTAACATATATCTATTATAACCAAGAGAGACTGTTTTCAGAAAAAATTTAGTTCTAACTGGCAGCTTATTTTCAGTTGGCACAATATCTGCTTTAAATACATTTATGTATATAATGATACTGCTAATTTGATGTTATTTTCTTTCTGTATTTACTTTGCAGCTTAAACATGCATTTTTATACTGCCCTAACTCACTTTGGTTGTGTTGCAATTGACCTCAAAACAATGTAGAAATATTTCTGTACTTCTTGAGTTTTGTCTTTCATATTGAAATTTGTAGACATGGCATATTGCTCCAGAAATATAATTAATGTCAGCCCTGGCACAAAGAAAAAAATCCTGGGAAATTTAAAGGAAAAATTAAGCCTGTACTTAACTCAATACAGAAGGATTTTGATGAATGGAAGTCCTTAACCTGTGATGATATTATCAACGTTCTTAGTACATGACTGTTATTAGTACAGCTAGTTAAAATGCAGCATTTCTGTTTTTCAAGATATTTTTTCTTCACTGAAAGTAAAATGAAAATTGTTATTTTTAGAATTAAATATTGAGTGGGCTGCCGCCACTTATTTTCCTTCAAAGGATTTATTATTTTGTCCTGTTACTCAGTTTTTTTTCATCCTATACCAACAGCAGTAAATCATTATATATCATTCAACAGGGCACAATGTGATGCACAGTATTTTAACTGTGTAGCCCTCCTAATTGACTGGATCACATGAGATATGTGTGCAAATTTAGTGTTCCACAAAAGGGTTTACGTGTGAGTTATTCACGTAAATATTCCTCTTTCTGTGAAGAGAAAGAGCCGTTATGATGTTACAATTGATTTAACCTAATTTATATGTTTACTTACTTAGCAATGTCATAGATCAAACCTTATCTTTGCATTAACAAGCATGAGCAGTTTTGTACTGTTCTTGGTTTTATGTCATAGGACACTTCCAATAATTTCTACCTTGGATTTATGTTTTTATTCTGTATTATTAAAGTATTTACAAAATCATTACAATAGCAGCTATGCAAATGTTTCAGGTAACATACCTTTATTTTTTTCTTTGTTTTCTACCTCCAATTTGTGTTTCAGTAGAAAAATCTAGTGCTCAGCCCCTTGAGCAAAAAGAGGAAGATGAGCTTCTATATACTAACCAAAGGTCTGGCTACTTTTATTAGCCCAGGAAAATTATTCCAGGGATATTGAGAACACAGAATTTATTTATTGTTTGTTGCTGTTGCCATCATTTTTACAGGAAACCTGAACGCTGCTTGGACTCAGCACTGTAGAATTAAGGGCAGACCAAAAGGCAGAGCTGGTAGCACTGCTGAATAGAGCAGATAGAAAACCCAAATGTTTCAGTCTCTAAGACAGAAAGTACATCTTTTTCTCTTGCATAAAGGGTTTACATTAACTTTTATCTACTGTATTTCATATGTACTTTAGCTGTTGGGGAAGGCTATTATTCTTTTGCTTTCAATGTAAGCATGACCAGAAAAGAAAAAAGGGAAGACACAGCAAAATTCTCTAGTGAATTGGAAAGATAGATTGGAAGCTACTATTAACATTGTGCCTTTTATTTTAGGAAGAAACATTGACAGAAAAAGCTTTATGAGTTGGGTTTTTTTTGCAAAATACTCTTACAAGCTATGAGAGATACAAAATACCATAACAATGTATTAGAGGTGACAATACGGTACAGGAGATTGTCTTGATAGCTTACATAAAATTGAAAGCTCATGCTCTTAGGTATAGAAAACTGATGAAAGAATTATTTCTATGTAGTGATAAATAGAAATATAAGTAAGCCTACCTGGCTGGAATTCCAAGGCTGGAATACGAAATAAAGGAGAACTTTCACTTACTATATCTGAAATTCTGAAACCACCAACAGGCTATCTACATATATAAAAAAATACATTGCAGGATATGTAGTGTGACAAAATGGAGCAGATGAAAGTGGACTCTTTATTTTGTTTTCCCTTGACAGTTAGCAGTTAAGTAATATGCTTACATTTGCAGAACTATTGTATACAAACCTATATTTAACATAGATAGAGAGTGTGCATTTTTATAAAGTGCCCTATTTTTCTAGGATTGCTTGTGATGATTTTTATATTTGCAATATCCACTGTACATTACAAACCATAATTCATTGATCTAATTATTTCATAGGAGGTTTTTTTTGTGAGTTTCTTGCCGACTTTTACCCACTCCTACAAAATATTGATTATTCTTTGTTTCCACTGATTTGAGATACAAGGGAGTTTGGTTTCTTTAGTATCTTCTATTTTGAAGGAATATATGATTTCAGTGCTTTGCAGGATGAGGGATCAAAGGCTAAAGCCTCTCAGATTTGACACTGAAGGACACATCCATCCAAAAGGGGGATTCATCCCTGGAAAATCTCAAAATTTTTTTTGTTATCCTGAAACAAAATAAAGAATAAAAGCTTATTCACACTCCAAGGGCATTTTAGAAGGCAGTGAATGGTCTAAACAAGTTTCAGCTAATACAAAAAGCCAGTGTCTGATACACATGAACTTTAAATTCCCATGAGACACTATGGCAGCTCACCTAGCTAAAGGCTGTTGCTGCCAACCAAAAAAAACCCTAGACTTTTAATTTTCTTCGAGGAAGATTACAGTTCAACAATTTTTCTATCAATTTTTTAATATAAATCTGTGCTTTCAAGTGCCACTGATATTTTAAGAATGGTGTATTTAAGAAAGCATCCATTAAAGTTATAATCCATACTGGATAGAGATTACAGTAATGAGAAAGGCAGTAGAAAGACACATAAACAGAAGGAAACAGACACTTCAGGGTTTTTCAATATAAAACATGAATCTATTCAATATCTGTCAAGGTAACTGAGAATCTTTCCCAAACCTTAAGAGATCTTTCGTTCACACTATATTGATGCTCACTGTATCATAGTAATCTCTTTTGTTTCCTATTCATTTAGAAGCCTTTGCATTACATTAATCCCTCACATACTTCAGATTTTGAGGTCTTCTCTACTCTATAATCTGACTTGAAGCATGAGGCTGGAGGGTAGTCAAGAGGGAGTTCTTCTGGATATAAGCAGAAATTTAAATTCTGCTGGAGTTTTCATCAGGCATAACTCTAGCCCTGATAAACCTTACATGGTTAAAATACTTCTATACATACATAAACAAAAGCTGTGCTAAGAAATACAAGTGTCAGAGATTTATTTATGTTTTGCATCCCCAAAGTAATACAGAATACACAAATAGTTGTGAATTATGGGTCTTCACTATACGAAAAATGGAAATCTACCACCAGAGAAGAACAGCAATGACTGATTCCAGGTAAGTTTCACTTAAATGAAAAGAGACCTATTTGGTACAAATCACTGTTTCCCCCTTGTGCTTTTCTCTGTAGTCAAACTACAAAGCCATTTGAAGGAAAAGGAGATTGTAAGTGGCAGCAAAATGAATTCACTGCCTACTTGAGTCATACCAGAGCTCCAGGAAGAGAAGAGCTCTGGCAAGGGGGGGCAGCAGTAGCAGTAGCCATAGCAGACTTCCCTCACTTCAGAGCATTGTTTTTGGGATACCACTGTGGAAACCTAGGACTGCTATTACTTTCTAAAAGGCAAAGAAATGAGGGCTACTATCCCAGATCTCCAGGTTTACAAAGCCCTTCTCTTCCTATGCTTCCCGCACTGGGGAAAACATTACACTGACAAGGTCTAGTCTGCTATCCTTTGGCAACAATATTTACGCTTTATTTACACCACTGTGAAGCTTTGAAGAAGCTCTGATGAATCATATGGTTTGATCTTCCCTCTTTTTCTGGGAGCATTAACCATTGCCTGGAAATATCCCTCCAGAAGCCTTGTTAAATGTCTGTCTCCAGAGATGTCATGGCACTATGAGGTTCCCAGTCATGTAACACTGCTTGAAGCATTTATCAGACATTTAAGATGATTCATCACTAAATTCAACTCTCCTAATTCACTCCATTTTATTCTGATCAGTCAAGTGTTTGGAGCAACAGGAGGTAGTACATTTTTATTTTAACCTTACATGTCTTTTTCTTATACCACAGGAAGCTGACGTTAACTGTAATGTGAAACTTACTCCTGCTTAGCCGTAACTCCCAAAGAAACCAGTTGGAAATTTAGAGTCTTTAAGAAGAAAGAAAGGAAGTATGTTTGGAAAGAAATATATACACAAAGTGTGTAATTGGGTCTACTTTCTGAAGTAATACTCCCTGGTGCCTATTACTTTCCCTCAAGGGTGGCTTACTACGTGACACTGTAACTTATTTTGGTGTTTCTGTCCATAGAATTTTAAAACATTTGTCATGCTGAAATTCTTATAGCAGTACACTCTGTTTGGTATCATTAGATCTCATTAGCAATCAACATTTAAAAGACATTTTCTCAGGGTTTTTTCCTCAATACCCATACATATAGTTTTCCCATAATTAAGCAGGTCTATTAGTTTCACATCATGGGTGGAATGGAATTTTAAATAACATTTATCTCTTTCAGAAACAAATAGGAGTCTGAAATGAAAAAATGTTTGGTTAACTTGCTGTTGCTATAAGACTGAGAAAAAGGATGGAATGACAATAATGTAACATAAACCATGCTGAGGTGCTGAGAAGGGGGTGGAAGGTTTTCAATCAATACAAGCCTCAGCTAAAAAATGATCATTTCTTTGACAGGCTGCAAAACCCTGTCACTGTCAAACACAGATTTAACCTTTCAAGGAGGTTTTGCAGAAGGTTGATTTCAGTCAAACACTAAACTCCAAGATGGATGCAACCTACTAAAGCTGGAACATGAAGGTGGTTGAAATGTTTAGGAATGCCAAGTTGTTCCAGGTAGAGGGATGCTTGGAGGCCAGCTGTTTTGTTCAGCACAGTTGTTGTTACTTCTCAGCACACAGGATGTTCAGCACCAAGGAAAACATAAGGGTTTTAAAGACCATATTCACATAGTTGAATTGATGGAGGTGGATAGCATTGTGATTTCCAGATTTGTTTCCATTTCTTTGAGAAATCAGTAACACAGATCACCCTTTCACCAGAATCTGTTGTGTTTACAGAAAGCCAAGCAAGCTTAACTCGATAAAAGCCTTTAACAGCAAGCATTTTCTTTCTTCAAGCATTCCTAATTCCACAAGACTGACAAACTCTGTGCCCAGGAAGTCCTGCTCTCACTCTGTATCAGAGTCACATTTCAACTCTTTTTGTAAATTTTCAGTACACAGAGCACCCATCTTGAAGCCGATAAACCAGCCCCATCCTGTGTAATGAGTGAAATCCATTAGTTGACAACACCTATATCTAAACTCCTTAGACACAATAAAAAGCAATAAAAGTAGCAATAACTATAATCATAATGCTCAAAAAAAAAAAAAAAGAGTTGTATGAATATATAATGGCACAATGAGACTTGAGGAACTATAGATACTACAAATTTTTACACACAAAAATATTAAAACATAGACCTGTACTTGAGCTTAGTACAGAAAATGCTTAAATTCTTTAAGTCTTTTAAGCTCTTTGATTATGTACACTCTGATTTACACCAGATTTAAGCTTTATTCACTACTAGTGAACATGTTACAAAGAAAGAGGGAGATTTTACCCTTGTGTATCCTACAAAGAAAGATGGAGGGTTTACCCTTCTGTAACTTTGGTAGTCTCCTTTTGATAAACCTTCTTATCTGACATCAACATCAGAGCTGTGAAAGGAGAACATCTAATTGCAGATCAATCAAAGTATTTACTTTTTTTTCCATAGCACAAATAACAGCAAAAGTAGTTTCTAGAACTGCACAGCTGGGGTGTGCCTGACTGGAAGGAACATAGTCATACAATGATGGCACCAGGAAATAAAAGCAATTCCTCAAGTTCTGTCTAAAATATTTATTATTTCTCAAGTTAGAATTCCAATAATTGCTTCCTTCCTTAGCAGGTCCCAGTTCCAAATCAACACCTACCATTGACTGGTTGGACCATGGTGTTGTCTCCTTAATTTTAAACTGTTACCATTAACTATTCAGCCTTGTTTCTTTCCTAAACTTCATCCTTTTTCCTTGTCATTTTTTCTCCCTCACTGGTGACTTGGATGCAGTGATTCTCCTCATAAGCATCTAGCCACAGGAAAAGCATACATACGTCTCTGTTGTATGGAACAGAGGAGCACCTGATGGGAGCATCAGACTAACCAAGTGTCTTCACAATTGGAAAACTCAAGGCCTCCCTCAGATGACAGCAGTGATGCCTCTTCGTTAGCCTTCCTCACATTGTGGAGAGCTCTGGTCTCCCTCCAGGCAGCCCAAGAAGTCTGTAACAAGGGATGCCAGATGGAAGGCAGGCATTTTCAATTCTAGCCAGCCTATTGAGAGAATCCTAGTTTTCCTTTTCTGGTAAGTTTTGTCATCTCTCAAAATGCAGCTGGAATTACTTACACCAAAAGAAGTCTGGACTGCTGATAGCTGAAAATTGCGAAGCCGTGGAATGATTTGGCGTACAGTAAGCCCACATATGCACTGTGCCAGCTATCCCTCTGTCCAGCATTAACTCCAGGTTTGATAAGATGTGGAAAGAAGTGGTGTGCATGTCAGTAAACCTGTATCAGGCTCAGCATGTGTTAAAGAAAGGGCTGTGATGGGAACTCTGACAACTTTAATCAAGCTACTGCTTCTCCAGACTTGCTCCTACACATGCATCCAGCCCTCCTGCTTCCTCTGTGGCTGTGCCAAGCCTCAGATTTCACAGCACCAGTCTGTAAAGACCATGCTGTTCATCATCTCTCATGAACTCATGAGCAGGGTGTCCTAACTTCTTTACTGTACAGCTTTGAAATGGATCCTGTAGAGAATAATGACTCTCCATCTATTTCTGATCTGATCTAAAACACATGTCCTCCTTTGCTGTACTTCTACTTTCTATCCCTGCTTTCCATCTTATTTTTAAATTTTACCATGGAGCTCCATATGGTGTATTAGATTAACTCAAAGAAGGCAATGCATTTTGTTGCACTGCCTCCCATCCCATCCCATCGAACTGCTATGAGAAGACGGGAGAGTATTGCAAAGAAGGAAAAACAAGGTAAAGTCTTCTGCTAACTATAACTCCCATCCTCTGCAAATCTGAAAGAGAAGTCATAGTCAACTGCCATATTGGTTAAAAATGATCCATAGGACAGAAATGCCCCAAACCAGAAGTTAAGTTGCATATAGTAGACCAAATTAATCCCTACTATAACTTATCTTAATTCACTTTAGAAGAACTTGGTCCAACATTATCTAATTTGAAAGATATTTCTACAAGGATGAGCTAGAACTTGGTGACATTTATTATGGAACTCCTCTGTAGAATGAGAACAAAGATTCTCAGCTTTCCAAATGTGTATCATAGAAGCAATTGTATCACTAGAAATACAGATAGGAGGAATAAGCTTACACAATTAAATAAATATAAAATCTTTCCATTAATGTTGAAGTCTTAGAAGTCTGACTTCCTGAACAGTTGGCAAGAACTGGAATATTTTTAAGATAATAACAATCAATTCTTATTGTACAATAAAAGTAGTTATAAGAGAAAAATCACTCAAAACTGAAATGGAAGAGGACAAAAGGTCATAAATTGCAATAGAAACCCCTAGGGAATCTGAAAATGTATAGGGGTTGGGGGTTTTAAAAAATTGTCTAGCTATTGAAGAAAAATATTGTATTAACAAATGGACAAATGAGAGTAGAGCTATCCCTCAGAGTCGCTTCATCAACCACAATCATATGAAGAATCCAATGTACCTTTTTGAAAAGTAGTTGAAATACTGAATCTGCTAAAGCAGAGAACAAGCCTTTGTTAGCTACTTTTGAAGGTCATCAGTAGCTTTTAGTGTATAGGACGTTTTTACAACAATTAGATCAAAACTCAGATTGAAAATGTTGGTGGATTTCATAAGTTAGAATGACATCAATGGTTGACTCCTCCAGGGCACTGCCTGGGAACAAGGGTTTTATTCTAAAAAAACTCACTTCCACTTGGAGCGCCACTGGAGAAGCACATTAATTTTACGTGATAACGAATGGTTGTTTGTTCATTTTAAATTTAAAAGATGTTTGAAGAAAGATAGTTTCATACTGGTCACCTTGGGTGTTAAAAATCTGAAAACCCCTGTTGCTTTTGCAACTCCTGAGCAGTCATGTGGATCCCAATAATCAAAACAGATGCACACAATGTCTTTGGCGTGACTGTACTTTTACCATCTGCTAGGCTAAGTTTGCACACTAAGATGATATAAACCCAGCATTTAGAGGTCATAACTTCAAAACTGAGGTGAACTTCAACAAGCAGACCTTCAAATCAATGTGAGCATGCCCTATCTCTGAAAAAAAAACCCTCATTTCTTAGGGCTCACAAGCTCCATTAAATGGCAAGGTAAATATAAATGTTGTGGATATCAAAGGCCTCAGCTCCTTCAGATCATAGCAGTATGCAGAATGTAAAACATAAAGATTTTAGGAACAAGAAAAATGAGACTTGCCCAACAGGTCTGCCAATTTTTATTCCTCTTAGTATCGTGTGAGCAGGAAGGAAAGTAATTATTATTTTTCCACATGACTCTAATTCTTTTTGCAATTGACAGGCTGAACAAAAGCTTCACATGTTTCATTTGGCCAAAAGGCTATTTTCTGTTCAAGAGCATAATGGATGATTCATTACTTTAAAAAACAACCCTGCAAGAAAACAAAGAAAAATGTCATATTGGTGAGGTGCTAATGCAAATTTTGTTTCATGCACAAAACAGTACCTGAAAGATTGTTTTCTGTTACATTAACAGGACATATTTTTTAACAAGACTATTCAAAGGAAGAAAAATTTCCTGTCTTTATTTGTGATTATAAACAAAAAACATTCACGTTCCCACCTTGTAATTCCTGGAGTGCCATCCCAAAGCATGTTTTTGGTACTTCTAATAGCCTCTGGTACCTGTACAGGAGTGAGTAGGGTAGGCATTACATGTAAACATGCCAAGGTAGTGGAAACAACTGAAGGTGAGTGTTAAAACTGGTATGAACTCATGTTACACAGTCAGTGTAACAATGTCAGTTCTGGCAATGGCAGAGGTTTTGTAAAATTATGAAGAGAACCTCCCTCCTGAGAGCAGAAACACTCTTCATCCATTTCTGCAGACACAGATTACCTTTCACTCATGGCATTTTTGTCCTACAATATGAGCCAGTAGTTAGAGGATGGATCAAAAAATGGAAATTAAAACACATACTGCAGATAGTGGATAACAAGTTAAAACTTACTAAGCAGGTTTCTCACAGCCAGTTGACTAATTTTGTTCAAAGCCAGGTAGATCAAAACAAATTTCAAATGTAACAATTATAAATATTGGAAGTTGAGTGGGCTGCTGCAGGAAACTGAAAATGGTAGAATTCACCTATGGGTCCATGAGATCCTTCTTTGTTTTCTCACTGTGCCTCAGAAATGTGGTTAAATTTGCATAATCATCATCACATTAAAATGAAATATTTACTTAGAAAGGGAATTGGATGACAGAAGATTTGAGTTAGTATAAGTTGTAATAAAAAAGAAAGCATAAAGATAACACATATAAAGCATATAGGCAGAAGTAAAAACCTTAAGTGGTGAAATTAATTACTTTGTTGTTTAAGAGATTAAAGATAGAAAGGCTGGGGTAGGATTAAGAAAATAAAGGTACACAACAGCCTTCTAAAAGGAATGACAGTAAAAGATATATTCAATTGCAAAACAGTTTCTGAAATGAAGTGATAAAAGGTCCATTGCATCCCATGTTCAGACATCATGCTAGAAAACACCAGCAAATACACCAAGAAGGATTTTCATTGGTAAGGAGAAGGGTGTCATTTCCTAACTTCAGGGTTAGGGAACTTTCCTATATTCATTATACTTCTTGTTTTAAAAACTGAGATACTCCATTTTATAAGCATGAAGTTCAGCACTCCTAACCTTGGTGAAAAACATTTTCATTGCACAAACCTAGCATAACTTTTATTATTCATTGCTGTATTTTCATCCAAAGGAATAACATACACATCCAGAGATACGGCATATATTATCACATACTGTAACACAAGGTAGAGAAAAATTATTTTCTGTGATGCTCTGGTCTTTTCCTATTAATAGAATATTGCTCCAGAGATAATGTGTATAAAGGTTTCTCTACTTCCTGTTATATGTCACTAACATTGGAAAGAAATATGATTGAACATATTTGAGTAAACTCCCATGCATTTGTCAGGCAAATTTTCTGAGTTGCTTCTGCTGTCATTGTTTATAGCAGAGACAATTATTTTTGACCTAAGTAAACAAAGTCTCTTTCTGCCTGAGGAGGAATCCAACAGTTATTTTCTTTGGATCATATTATTATTACCTGATGAATGCAATGACTTATGGTGACAAGCAACACAGCCTACCCATTTTAAGGCACGCTCCTTACTGACTTAAGGACCCTGTTCCAGTCTCCATTGTAGCTGGCAGCTTTCTTTCAGCTTTGCCTTACATTGTAATTTTTCCAGAAACAAAGAAATTCTTAGAAAGCACCAGTAAAGCTAAACCCAACTTTTCCTGACATAAATCTTCAGAAATTAACCTTTTTCATTACCATTTTTAAAAGGCTTGGAATGTTCAATAAATTATATTTTGAGACTTTCAGAATCATGAAGGTGTCTTTTCTTGGTCAAAATGTCTTTTAGGAGATAACTGAATTAACAGACAAATAAGTTTCTAAGTGAGAAAAAATGTACAAAAGCTCTTGAACTGAGCTAAATGAAACATTTTGACAGACCCAATCTGATATTTCTCCCAGCTGGATTTTCAGTTCATTCTTACAAAATACAGGTTTTTCAGCTCCAAATGAGACAGTGCCAGTATTAAAAGTCTTTCTAGTCCTCCTCTAGCTCAAGCTGTCAAGCTGGTATTTTTGAATAAATCAGTAGGTCTCCAGTCTCAGAATTTATTTCAAGAATATTGCCCAAAATGATTTTTTTTTTAGCAACTGTCAAGCCTTTTGCATTGACAGGCTGAGAAATGTCCATGAACTTGGTATGTTATGCACGTCTCCCAGAGCATGTATCAAGGGTCCAGAAGCAGTGCAACCATGTTAGCACAGTGTCACATCTGAGGAGGTAATCCTCTCCTCTGGGTTTATTAGCTGAAGAAGCTCTATGTCATATGTATCCTGCCTCTGATTTCAGAGCAGATACAGCTGGAGGCAATGATAGTTTGCCTTCATGTCTTCCTCTTGCACTCTTTCTACCCCAGAGTTGCAATCTATGGCATTAGCTGAACACCTCATATCTTCCACCGGTTCCCTTTCGCAAGCCTGCTTTATCAAACCTCTCACCTCAAACACGATTCTTAAAAAAGTCTGTTTTCCTAATAAGGCTACTCAGCAGGCCCTTGTGCATCCGGGGCTTTTTGATCTAACACCCCTCTCTGTCTTAAGGAATTGAATAACGAGACAAATTTGCAGTATAATGTTGTGCAAATTACAATCTGTTTTAATAGCACATTTCTCCTCATGGCTTTCCCCCAAAATATAGAGTTTTTGTGATTCCTGACTAGGATATTTCAAAACACTGGAAATAAGGTTTATAGAAAATCCATTCCCTTTCCTTTTAACCCCCCAAAATGGGCACTTGTGGTTCCAACCTCATCAGGTTACGCTTTGTCTGTTACCTAAGAAGGCTTTCAAATAACCCAGGCTTAGACTGGAGCTTCTTTTGAAGGTAAAATCAGTGGATTGCTTTATTTTTTTAAGTGTTCTAATTCTACTGTTCACAGTGGAAAGAGTGCCTGTAGGTAAAGAGAAAACCCTTCCTCTTCCCCTTGCCTCTGCCAGCCTTCTACTTTCTCCCTTTTGAATGCTTTCAGCCTGAGTTTTGGAGTCTTCAAAGACTTCAAAGGCAGTAGATATTGCTGCTGGGGCTGACGCTGAAAATGCTGGATTCAGCAAAGAAGGCAAATGTTATTGATTGTGCAATATCTACATATGTTTCAAAAGAATGGTGGCTTCATTCATTTCAAATGAATTAAAAGGAATATCAAAAATGAGCAAGCAAACAAAAACAGAGTAGGGAAAAATCACAGAAGGAAGAAGGAATTAATGTGCAGCAAACATATTGAATTTTCTGCTGTATTCAGCACACACTAAGGAGACAGGACATTAGTTATGGCTCTCCCTATGGTTTCCTCAATCTGAGAAGGCAGAGCAGTACCAGCCAATTTCTTAGGTGCCTCTGCCAGAGTGGATCATATTCAAGCTGGGTCCTAAACCCCGGTCCTGTTGCTGCCACAGGCTGTGGGGTAAGGACAGAGGAGCTAATACAGTGTCCCAGAGAGTACTGGAGGGTCACATGCTGGAGAAATCAGAGGCAGATCTATCACATGTGGGGTTCTTTGATGTACCACTGGCCAGAGACCATAGGGATGGGAGCAGTGACCTCTGAGAAGAAAGTCATGGCAAGATCAGGAATAAGCTAGGGAGAGAACCCATTTTATTTCTGTTCAGAATTCTTGACAGGCCCTCAGAGAAAAACCTGTGAAATAAGTTAGGAAGCTCTTTGCTTCTTATGTGTCCCTCTTTTTAACTGGTTTCTTGCCATCTGTAATGATCGCATCATCAAGTCCACTGCTGTCTGATGTTACGTCTGCTGCAGAGGTCAGAAACTTGGTTAACCAAACATGTGATTTCTACTATTCATTAGAATTTAATGGTGGAATTATCAAAATAATCCTAAAATACTAATGTTTTATTTATACAGATACCTGACAGTGTAGCAGAACCTCTTGAAAAATTCATTAGGTTTGGATACCATGTGAATTTTATTTCAGGCATTATGCTTTTAAGCACAACATCAGAGCTTTTTAACTAGTGCATATCAGCTGTAATGGGCAGGCAATGCAATTAATGCTTAGAGGCTCCACATGTTTTATTACAAAGGATTCTGGGTTTTCAATTTTGGGATTAAACAATTAAAAAAACACCTTGGAAGGGTTTGAGTAAGAAGCCTTCAAAATGAAAAATTATTTTCTTAGCTGGTTCTGGATGAACTACTTTGGTAAAAAGAGTATTGTTTAATTTTCATTTTGAATTAGAGAGCTGGAAAGCTGAGTAATACACAGGCTAATTCTGAGCTAAGCTGTGCTTCTGCTCCTCTGAGGGCCATAAAAATGTATTAAAACAGGAATTGTTTTGTACACTGTGCTGTACTTCAACATTTAATTCTCAGCAGGCTGTAAAATCACTTCCAAGATAATGAAATTACAAAAGAATTTTAATTTCATTTTTAACCCCTTATCATTAAAAATTTTTAAGAGAAGATGGTCAGAAGATGAGTAGTGATATTTCTGCTCATCATTGTCTGACTGGCCAGGACTTATTGACTGAAATACATGCAAAAGACTTTTGCAGATAGTTTAAATAAGATGTAATACAGAAGATCCTGAAATATGCAGTTGGATATATCCGTTCATGGATTATGAAAACACTGCTGTTAGAAAGGGTTCCAAGTGGAGTAGGCAAAATAATAGTAAATACACAAAACAATAATAACCAGGCAAAATAATAATAAATGTCATCACATTAAGGATTAAAGGCTTATTATAAAAAAAAAATTACAAAAAAATCATATACTCTGAGTGTCAGAGCAATAAAAAAATAACTGTGCTTTGGTCTTATTTCAAAGAAAAGATTTAAAAAAAAAAAAAAAGAATAGGAAAAAAAAGAAGGAAAAGAAAGAAAGCTTCCAACAACAAAGCTTTTCCCTGCAATTTACAAAATATTCAAGGGTGATTACCTTTTTTTTCCCCTGGGCCAAAGCCCGTAATTGTTTTTCAAGACAAATTTTCACTAGAACCAATAAAGTCATTTCAGGTTTAACTTTCTTTTTCAAAGTTAGGTAGAGGCAGAAGCAGAGGCAGGCCTTTTAGGACTGAAGCAAAAGTTACTGACCTGTTACAAAGATCTTAATATAGTCCTTTCATGAAAACAGGGTGCAGGGCTGGATCTACAAACCATTTTAAGCTTCTGCACATTGAAAATTCTGGATTGAGCTAAGGTTAAAGACTAAGACATCTGACACTATCATCATGGCTAGGCTCCGTGAATGAAGATTTGGGAGGGCTTTACCCACGCTTGCTGCAAGTGTGCTAATGGCTGATAAGGCCAATGTGAGATAGACAAACCCGGTTGCAAAAGGCACAGCAGAAAGTTTCCACAGGTGGTACTATCAAGGCATGTTTTTTCCTGAGTTGTCTTTTCTCCTCCAGACTGATTCTGCATGCATTTTCAAAAAAGCTCTAGTAAATCAAGGGAATCTCCTCAAAGATCAAGGAATAGAAATTCCAAGCAATAATCTCTCCAAGAGTAGATTTCTACAGGAGAAACAATGACAGTAAGTGCTTAAATTTTATTCAAGTGCTAATGTCTAGACACACACACACATACACAGAAACCAAACTCAAAAACTTCCCTGGACATCTGTCTAAACAGTTTCTATTCAATAATCACTGTTAGATTGAGCATACCTTACTTAACCTCAAGTTCAATGCAAAGCATAACAGGGCAGGTCAGTTCAATTATCAGGGAAAGGCCATCGATTGTCAGGTTTAATGCAAGCAAGGACTGTTCTACACCCTTGGTAAGGCAGGTTCTTTTAGTTGCAGGAGTGGGCAGGGTAAGGTGTCTGGGAGCAGAGCAGAGCATCCTGTCTCTTCCAGCAGCACTCTGTTTTGACCAGTCTGAGCTTCTGTGAAAAGCACCACATCTGAGTAACCATCACAGGGACCTGTGATTTTCATCTTTTATAAATGACCATCTCTCTGGTTTAAAGCAGTTCATGAGCTGCTTCCTAAATTGTGATGTAACATCTGAGGAGGAGCACAACCAGAAGTCTTGATGTCCTCTCATCACTGGACCATGTCCACATAAATCAGCCTATTTATGTGTTATAGTTCTCCAATCACTCAACAATGACACTGTGGCATTCCTAAGTTTTGGTCCCCACTTCCAGTTGTAGTTGGTGCATTTTATCCAAAGACTTTAAGAAGAAAATCTGTAAAGACAGTGTCTATGTGAGAATAAATGAAAGGAGAAATGAAACAATATGCTTAGGTCTGTAGAGCTGGACACAGCCCAAGCTTGCAGCTGAACTTTGCCATAACCCTGGTAAATGCTTCAGGTTCTGCTTCCTTTAGAAAATAGAGAAACTAAACCAGAGAAGTGAGACAAGGGAAAATATAATGGAAATGTGTCTCAGTTGTTTGTTTTGGAAATACAGCTACACTACTTGGTTTTGTAGTGATTTATATACCTGCTTAGCAGACACCTGCTTTAAACTCTGATACCTTTTACCAAATAAGCTGTGGAGATAAGCCACGAGTGCTCTTCCAGCCGGGGACATGAGTCATGTTTCATTTCTTGTGTAATACTACTGCATTCTGTGTTTAACAGGTTTCTCTCCTTATTTTATTTAGTTCATTACAACTTGTTAACCTAACACCATTAAATTTATGAGTCACATTTATTTGTGCCCCTCAAACAGATCCGCTGTGATGTATGTGATGAATACTGAAAGAGAAGAGATTCCAGAAGCTGCTCAGGTGTCTCTGTATCCATGCCAAATTCCACATTATATTTATCTTTCATTTATCGCCCAAACACAGGCTCAGTTTATACTAAAGACGCTTTCTGTTTCCACAATATTTTCTTTTAATTTCATCCATAAAATACAAATTACAGATGACCTTTACCTTTTTGTCCCCTCTCTTTATCAGCTCTTCTTCACTTCCTTTTTCTTTCTTTGCTTTGTTCATTCTAATGTTAACAATCTTTATAAAGCTTAAACTGAGGAATCTGCCCTTGCCCCCAACATTCAGAATGGCACTGATTAAACTAAATGTCAAGTGATTCCCTTATGTCTTAGGGGAGGGTGTCCCATTAATGGTTGTACAAAGCAATGGCAAGGTGAATAAGAAATGGAAGTGAGTTTACAAAAAAATAGGTCAATGATGAATAACATCCTTTAACATCCACAACTAACTTACACAGTTTGACTCTTCCACTTCTGTTCAAACCTATGATCACTAACAATATCATTTATTGTGCCTTAAGAATATAACCCCCAGGACATTTTCCTAACCAAAAAAAGAGCCAGGTCCTTCAGATATATTCCCAAGCTTACGTGGTTTAATTTCAAAACCACCAGACTTCCCAAGGTTCTTTCAATGCTATACATTTGTTCCCATAGGAAGAGAAAACCCTCTGAGAGATCTTAAAACTGCCAAATAAAAATGAAGGTTGTTCACAGGTGCATAGTTTACAACTAACTTGCATTAGTCCAGAAAAGGTCAGGGACCAGGTAACTTTTTAGGTCATCAGGAGCAGAATAGGTGTGATGATTTAACTCATGTGGATTTGAAGGGTGGAGTATTGTGTGGATAAGGAATTGTCTGGATAGATCAGCCAGAGAGTTGTGGTTGATGGCTCTATGCCCAGGTGAAGGCCAGTGATGACTGGTGTTGCTTAGGGCCCTGTCTTGGGACTGCTGTTCTTCAATATCTTTATCAATGACACAGTGAGATCAAAAGCATGCTCAGCAAGTTTGCAGATGACACAAAGCTGAGTGGTGAAGTTGACAAAGCATAAGGAAAGGATGCCATCCAGGGGGACCTGTACAAATTTGAGAAGAAACAAGTCTAAGTGCAAAGTTCTGCACTGAGTTGGGGAAATCCCAGACAAGAGAAAAGACTGGGAGAAGAACTAATTGAGACCAGCCCTACAGAGAAGGACTCAGGGGTTCTAGTGGACAAAAAGCTGGACATTAGTCAAAAATGTACACTTTCAGCCCAGAAAGCCAACCACATCCCAGACTGCACCACAAGAAATGTGACCAGCAGGTTGAGGAAGGTGGTTGTCACTGACTGCTCTCTTGAGGCTCCAGCTTGAGTACTGCATCTCCCTCTGGAATCCCAACAGAAGGTCATGGACTCATTGGAGTGAGTCCAGAACAGGGCTGTGAGGATGATCAGAGGGCTGCAGAGAAATAGGGTTGCTCAGCCTGGAGAAGAGAAGGCCCCGGGAAACCTTACAGCAGCCTTCTAGTACCTAATGGGGACTTTAGAAAAGAGGGAAAGTGATTTTTCACACTGGCAGACAGTTACTAGAACAAAGGGGAACAGTTTTAAATTAAAAGAGGAGAGATTTAAATTATATGTCAGGAAGAAAAATCTTTCTCAGATGGTGGTGAGGCTCTGGAATGGATTACCCAGTGGAGTTGTGGATGCCTCAACCCTGAGAGGGTTCAAGGCCAGGTTGGATTCATCCCTGAGCAACCTGGTCTAGTGGAAGGTGTCCCTGCCCATGGCAGAGGGGTTGCAATTAAGTGGTCTTTACAACACAAACCATTCTATGGTTAAACAAATAAAACTTTTTTGTCGTTGATTCTTTGGCAATGTCAAGCACTGGTACACAATTCCATCAAAGAGCTCTTCATCTTCACGTCAATTCCACTGTAAATGAGCATCTGGTCTGGCTGTCAAAGATACAGGGATTGCACAGACAATACATCATAACCAATAGGCCAGGTGGCTGGAAGAGAAAAACAAACAAACAAACAAAAAACCTGTTGTGATTTAGGTATTAGAACTAGAATTTCAGGGGGTTTTTTAGAAGTCATGCTGAAAGCTAAGTGCCCAGCAATCTGCTGTGGTACAAGGGTTTTCATCCGTTTGTATAGGGTTGGTTATATAATTGAATTCCCAAACTTGTCCTTATATGGGACTTTAATTACGCACTGCTAGAGACAGATCTTAAAAACTTATAGCATGAATGTTCTTGTCATACTTTTCCTTTTTTTCATAGAAAGTGAAGAGCTGACATTTCCACAGTTACGAACATGTGAATCATTACTCCTTTAAAAACATGCTCTTTGCATTTCAGTTCTAAAGTTTCATGTTTTCTGTGGTCTCGGGTAGACATTAGGAGCTGTTAATACTCAGTTGGTATTTTTATGCTTTTTTTAAGACTCATTACATTTAAGTTGGAAAGCCACTATCTAAAGATTATTATGTTTTACCTTCAGCAGAACATCACCACAGAAACCTCTCAGAAATTACTGTTTGAACTGTGGTATGTGTTTCAGAGGGACATTCAATCCTAAAATAAAGCATCCACATGGTGGAGAATCAGCCACATTCCTAGGTAAGTTATGTCTATGTTTAACTACCATCAGTGTTAAAAATTAGTTCTGTGCCTCAAATCTAAATTTTTCTTCCCTCACTTTCCATCTGCTGAATCTCACTACATTTCTTTTAACGATAGATTAAAGAACTGGCTATAAGAAATCTGTTCCTCAGGCCATGATCAAACCATCCCTTAACCTCTTCTTCAGAAAAATAATTAGGCAAATCTGAAGTTTCTTAGTATGAAATATGTTTTCCAAACACAAAGTCTTTCATTTAACTTGAATTTGAATGCTTCTCACTAATCAGAACGTTTTTACACTGCAGCAGAAGAAAGATCTCCTGTATGAAATCAACAGTTTTGATGACTATAACTATTTTAAATGTAATTATTATTACTGCTGTTAGAGGCTAGTTTGAAGCTAACCACAGAATAATAACCTCAACTAGAGGCCAGTTGTTCTTTATTATTTCTATATTTCCTGTTTGACAGAGGAGCAAATGGGAGACAAGTGTATCTGGAGGAGGTGTAAAACTGTGCTGCTAGATATTTTTCCTGGTGCTGAACTTCTGACAATCCACTTTTAGGCATAGACAACAGAATATGTAAGACTAGCGGGAGTAAGCTTTGCATATAATATCCAAGGGCAAGCTGCTCAAACAGCATATAAAGAAAATATAATACTTATCTTTGACCCATACAGCTCTCTTCTCTCATTGCTGCTGTTTCTTCTAAGGAGAGTGTCAGCTACTTCAGTGAGACAGAAGGAGTTTTTACTCCCTCTTTTCACCCACCTAGTATTTTACTCTCAGTTCTTCATTATAATTAGGTTCTTTTACCATCATACAATTTTGCCTACATACCTGGGAAGCTTTGAACTAGAACTAATGAAATAAAATAATTTCTGAAGGAGCTGATAAGCATCTTTACTATTTTTATTAATTTTTTACTTTGTTAAAAATAGTCTGCAAAAAAAAAATGTTTCTTTTCTATTTTGAAATTAAAATAAAGCAGAGGGCGTAGCTTATTTTTTCGCTGCTACCTTTAACTGTTCTCACAGAAATTCTGTTCTTTCTTTACAGTGACAAAATGAAAATGTAGGTCATCCTAAGTAGGTCCTTATCTAAATGGAAAGGACAAAGTCTCTGTCAAACAAAGAAGACAACACTTCTGGCAGAAAGTACCATTTCCTCAAGCAAAAATGCATGTGTTAAGATGTCAACGTCACACACAAACTTGACTACTGCTGTGGTATTGATCTTTCCAAATGTTTGTGGCCCATGCCAGTCATTCCCATCCCTGTTAAACTTGGCTTTACCCTCTTGAATTCAATCATTCCCCACGTTTATTTGCTCTTGTCAATGAGGGAAACAGCAGCAGATAGCAGGGAAATGTTTGTATCATCTATACCAGAGTTGTGCTCAGACTCACTTGGGTACTTAATGGGCACTCAAAAGCTGCCGTGGTACTCTCAGTGAGAGTCCTCATGAGAAAATCCTGAGGTGATACCCTACGTCCAACTCACCCTTTTCCTCTGTTTCTTTGTGGATGAATGGGTAGCAACATCAAAATGAAAGGCTCAAAGTCAGTTGCTGAAGCCATGCAATACCAGGTAAGGTTTTTCACTTCTATCACTGAACACAACAAAAAATACACATCAATATATGCAGGACTTTCAGTGACCCGTATCCAGTTCCACTACCCAGAAAAGTGCATTAATTTCAGAAACACCAGAAAACATCTTAAAGGGAAAACAAAGGAAAGGTACCAGGTAGTAAATGTTCAGCACAGTATATGGTAATTAACTGAGCCATGCAGATCCCATTACTGTTAATAGGAATCAGATGGCTAGATCCCTGTGCTAAAAATATTTTAAATAGATATCTGCATGCAAGCACAAAGGATCAAGGTAGTGGAAACTATCAATGAGGAAGATACAAATACTGAAGGCACTGAAGGCATCTAGAAAGGCTACAGATGGATTTATAAAACTGGGGCAAAATTGTACTATGAGATCACTTACTGGAAGCAATTTTCTTACAAACTGGTTAAGGTTTTAGAGAACAAAGTGTACACTGGCTGAGAATAGACATCTTCAAAGGCAGGGGAACGGCTGCGTTTCTGCAGAAGACATAAGAAGAATAGGGACAGGCTATAACAGGACCACACAGAAGTACATAGCCTTAATTTGTGGCCCAGGAAACTCCACAAACACAATTACTGGTGAGATATAAAAAGGGATGGCTGTAGGTGCAGAATTTATGACTTATTTGCAGGCCTGGCTTACTGGTCTAAACTCCTTCAGAAGACAGGGATAATAGAAGAGCTGCTCCATGTAGAAGATGTCTCATTAAACTTTCAGAATACAAAAGTGACATTCAAAGCAAACACCTGAGAGTAACTGAATTTTCAAAATTCAATATTTTGTTAGACATACTCCTTATATATAAATATAAAAATAAAGGTTATAAACAGATATATTAAGGTTCATTAGGGGTCAACTCTGCCAAAACAAAGGATAGAAAATCTACAACCTGGAGTTATCTTATGGTTGTTGATTAGTTACTACGTACAATTGTTAATAATACTATGTTATATCAATTTTGACATAATAATTAAGCCCAGACTGGCAAAGGTGTTTACATTTCTAGGTAGCATCAAACAGTGTAACAAGGCTCAAGGTCTGAAGAATAAGAACTGCTCAGTTGCCATGACAAAGTGAGAAATCAGTGCCAAAGTTTGGACATTTATTGACTCAGGTACACAAAGGGAAAAGAATCAAAACAAAATAAAGAGTTTTCTGAAACTGAAATAGAGTTTCTGCACGAAGGAAAAAGAATAATCAAGCTGTATCAAAACCCTTTTTTCACAGACAGGATTTTGGATACACTCTCTGATTCTGTCTAGTAATCTTTCTTCATCAGGATGAAAGAGTTAGTTCTACTGTTCAGGTATGAGCTGTGAATGATAGTTTCTTTCCCTGTCTTTGAAAAAATGAGCAGACATGGTTACAAAAGGGAAAAAAAGATACATAAAGGTGAAGGAAATAAAGCTTTTACTGATGTTCTCTGGCTTCATGGCAGCTGTCAAGTTACAAACAGGGCATTCTGGGCTGCCAAAGACAGTTGTGCTGGTTTTACCCTGAACTTTTTCTTATCTATCTTTATCAGAAAGCCTACCATTTGAGTAGGCTGACCAAAGTACTGTCCTTGGTCAGCCAGACTCCTCCAAGCCACTTTGTCTTGCCTTTGGGATGCCATGAAAGGGTAGAAGGGATATAGACCCACTTGGACATCTCAATGTAAGCATGGGACAAACCGGTTGTGATGCTATGGCATACTCAGCACCCACTCTATAACTCCTCTGAAAGCAGCCCTGTGTGCATGGGCTCATGCTCAGTCACAGCTCCAGTAATGAGGCCAAGTCTTGCATGAACACTAGTCCTGCTCTTATACCAGTAGATTAAACAGGTTGCTGATAAATGGCAAGACACAGTGCAAGTTTATATTCCTTTTCCCCAAAAAATTATGTTAGCACCTCTTTACTGCTTTTTAGGGACCTCCTCAGGCCTGTGTTATCCCTTTGGCTATGTCCAGAAATTGTCTGTGAGATCACTAGCTTACCCTGGCCAGAGATGCCTCTGCTGCTGATGTGCCAGCAATGTCCCAGATGTACCTGGCCTGGTTCAGCTTTCTAGCACAGGGAAAGACCGGTTCAGGAATCTGATCTGGAGAGTTACAGGCTAGATGCCACATGCTGGCTCCAACCAGAGGTTGAGAGTCACAGGGCTGTGAAGTAGTTGCTCCTCAAGACCCTGTCTGTAAGCCCTTGAGTTACGTTCATTACCACTGCCATAGGATTTGAACAAAGCATGACTTTGTAACAGCTCTGAACTCAACACTGTATTGAGCTATCTGAGCTCTTTGTATGGTGTAGCAGCACCTCTGAAGTCAGATATTCAAATATCCCTATCATCAAGGTCTATAAAGGACTTCATGGTGGTGAAACTAAGCCATGCTTTTATGGTGAAGCTCTTTAACTCATTCTTTCCAAGACATGAGGATTGTGCTCCCCATAAATATGCATCCAGTCCTAGATCAAAGCATTTCTTTCTTTAACCCTTTTCTCTGACTCCGGAAATCCTACATTAATTTCTCCATTATGCTCTACACTTCAGTGGAACATGTCTGGTTAGTGCTTTGAAGATCTGGACACTCTCAAGAGTGCAGGATATGTAGTTTTAAACCCAAAACTCCTGAACTCAGATGTCACACTTGCTAGGCAAGTGCTGTAGCCATGGGATATTGTGCAAATGGTGCACAGCTCTTCCTCTAGCTGGTTCTCTGAAGAGAGGGAAAGAGTTAGAAAGTCACCTCCACATGGATGAGTTAGTACCACAGAATAGAAGGATACCTGTGTTTGATTCTGGGATTTGGGTAATTTTATGAGAAAAGTGGTATCTTAGACACCTTTCTCCTTTCTGAACATTCACTTCTGACTAGCTTTGCCTTCCTCCCAGCCATTGTGTCCACTTTCTCCATTTGTTGCACAAAGTCATGGGTGCTTACTTCAGCTCTGTGTACTCCACTCCTAAAACTGCAAGACTTGCTAACCCTGCAAGGCCTGTGCTTTGTGCATTTGGGTCTGACTATCCTTGCTTCCAGTTACCTCTCAACTGAACAGAAAAAGCTTTTTAACAGACCAGTGAGCTTGGTCTTTTCAAGTCAGTCGGAAATGAGTTACCCTCAGAAACCGTTCTTCCCTTTTGTCCTCTCATCAGGATTTTGCAGTTATCCTTTTTCAGTCCTAACTGTGGCTATTTAGAACTTGAGTCTTTTGTACTGATATGTCACTGCCACAGAAGTGGGCAGATTTGATTATCTTTCTGATCCTTGTGAGTAATCTCATTTCAAACTTTGACCTCCCACAGGCACCTGCTCCTTTTGACATCAAAGCCAGCTCTTTATCACGGAAGTAGCTTAGCCTTATGGCAAAATTATTGATTGCAGATGACTTATACACTTTCCCTGCTGTGCTTTATCAAAAGCTGATCCACTCTTTTGTTGCTCCTTTAGAAAATTAGGTTGAATTTGTTGCTGTCTCAAGCAGCTGGTTCTATGCTGGTTTATAACTTCTCAGGAACTGCCTCCATCTCTCTTCTTTGTGCATCCTCCACTTCCCTCTCTTACACTCTGCATCACTATTGCTCAGGTTGCCAAAGGCAGTTTGATGCATTGCCCAGGATCCCTGTGTTTTCATCCAAACTTTGTGGTAGGGTGCAATTTCTGCCCACTGTAAATCTCTGTCTATGCTCAACAGACCTACTTTCTGGAAAACAGCCCTCCTGTGGAAGAACAGACAAGACTTCCCTCTAAACCTGGGCATTCCACTCGTTTTACTTCCTTTTTCTTTCTTTTTCATTTCTTTTGGAGGCATGACAGGGCAGAATGTATCTCATCACCTGTGTGAGCTGTCACTTAAGACACAGAGATCCATTTCTCTATCCAGTGGCTAGTGTAATTATATTTGCATTGCCATATACACAAGCATCTCCCAGGAGGCTCACAAGTATCTAAGCGATAACTTATCATAATTGACAAGTTTCCATTTTTTTAGACAATAGGTCTAATTCAGTTCCTTTTCCTAGTAGAATTTCCTTCTATTTTGGCCAGGACCCAGTCATTCTTTTCTGGGGCTAATGATGCATTTGAATTAATCTATCTGTTTACCAATGCCAACCTCTTCTATCAAATAAAATTACTTTTGCTACCTTCATGTACTCAACAATTTTTTTAGACTTGTCCTAAAAGGGTAATGACAAGTTTGATACTGTAAGCCAAAAATTAAATAACTACCTTATGTTCTAGCTTCAAGATCTTATTTTCAGTAGTTTATTCTTCTAGTTTTAAGCAATTGCTTCTGACAGCCTTTCCCCTTTAGTGCTTTATTCTATTCAATTTCACTTACAACATTCTGCCTGCTTCAAAGGTATTAGGGAGTAAGTGACCATAGACTTTTCAAATCAAGGTTGAGCTGCAGTGCAAAACATAGAGAAAAGAAACCTGAAAACTTTTTCTACCCCTTTATATAAAAGGGCTCAAAGTGGTGTTTCCCCAGAATTAACTCAAACCCATGTCTCAATTAGAATTTTGCTCCTGTTGTAAGATTGGCAGGGTTTTGTAGAGCTGGCTGATGGCATTACACAGAATGAAATGTGAGCTATGGGAACATGAAGCTTCAGCCTGTACATCTGGCAAATCAGAACTCCATAGGAAGAACTGCCTACCTAGCAAGTGTCACCTGCTGAGAGATACTGCAAACCACAGCCCCAGACTCCCCTATGTCTGGCTATGATTGCTTAATTTAGTGCCTTCATTATCATCTGCATTTATTGTCAGAATGCAGAGATATATCTGTTACTGCTTTGACTTTTTTATTTCTTTTTCTTTTTTCTTTTTTTTTTTTTTTTAATGCTGATGTTAAAACAATTGAGGCTGTTGAAGTTTTTGGACTAAAGAGGAATAGAGTCTAGTTGAGCAATAGCTTTCAAAGGCCTGTTTGAAATAAACCACAATTCTTATGCTCAAGTGCACAGAACCAAAATAAAATAACATGCTAATTATAAACAGAAAATTTCATACTATCTCAAATTCCATAAAAGATATGCAAAGATGCTACCATAAAACTACAAAGTACCTCACTCTTCGAAGGACCTTTTTGTCTGAGTGATATCAATGAGAAATTACGATATAAAAACCATTAACATTTACATATATTTATTTGTAGGACTAAGAAGAAAAGGATAAACACACATATGTGCCCATTGCTGTGAATCTTTCCTCCCTGATCTTAATGTGCTATTTGTCTTCACTGAATGAAAGTTCTGTATGAGTAGGAGACCTTGTCTACATACAAATACAGCACTTGGCACAGTGTGTCAACTATTTTGTGGTCTTTAGGTTACTAATATATGATAAATGTGAAAAACTGGACACTACTGACAGGAGAGACTGCTTCCAATACCTGGAAAATTAAAAATATTCTGATTTCAAGCTCAATATTCAGAATAGGTTTTGAATGTAGATTACACATTAAATGCTTTGTGATGTTATTCAAAACTTGCCTTTTTTAATGTTTTGTTTAAGTTATGTGAGTTTTCTCTTCTTTTATATTATTATTTATGGCAGAATGCAGAAAATTGGATATTCTGTGAATATTCTATGAACAATTCATTGTGTAGTTCCCAGGAAAAATAGGCCTGCGTTTACAGATTTCAAGAGAGCAGTTCGCAACCTTGGAGTAAGAACTTATCTATAAGAAGAACATCTGTTGATACTCCCTGAATTCCTCTGGATGAGATCAAGAAGGAGGACCTCAGGAGGACTAATTAACATTAAGACCAATGGTCGACGAAATCTAGGTGGCCTGAGAATAGACAGTTCCGGGCTGTCCAATCATTTGATATAATGATGTAACTGAAAAGCACAGTTTATAAATACAAGGTGTGATATGTTAATAAAGATCCTTTTGTGGCAGAGATCCTTTTGTGGAAAAGATCTTCCTTTTGGATTGACTCACTTCATGAAGTGTGTGTGTGAGTTTGTGAGCCTTATGGGGCCCGTGTTGCCCTGAAGTGGCTCTGGGACGAGCTCTCATGTGAGCTTTTATATTTATATTTTTTTTCTTTTTATTTTACTTTAATTACTAGCATAAATAATCCAGACACAAAATACAACTACCCTACTAGGAACACTAGCAAGGGTTATACTATTATCAAGTTCTGACATTGAACTCACATAACTTGAGACCATTACAATTCTGGTTTAAATCTAAAACTGATTTCTAAGAGGTAAAAGTTAGGTTCTTTATTCATAATTGCACCCTCAAGACTAAAACAAAGCATAATAAGGTGATAGGGTGTGAATTAGCCTAAATATATGTTCAACTTTCAGATTCTTTACAACTTCAAAGAAAAGTCCATTGAAAACAAAGGAAATTTTACTGAATTTGGTGTCATTTGTATTCAACGTCAACATAAAATACTTTCTACATTATTTTAATGTAATTAATTAATCAACTAGGAAAAATAAGAGATCTTAAATTAAAAAAAATTACCCACTACAAGCACACTGTTAAGTCTGACAAAAATTTCAGGTGACAGATTTTTTCTCTTCCTCACTCCAGATAAGGAGTTAAATATGACAGTCATTAAAGGAGTTCAATTAGGCCATTGATGGCTTTGGGTGCAGTTACATTCATTTGTATGTTTCTCGTTTCCCTCTGGACAACTACATTGAAAATTATCAGCTCACACTTCAATTTCCTTTATGAGGTAAAAATCCAGGCACAATCTGAAAAAGTCTAAAATTCCTATCTTGGTGATGTCTCATAAAAAGTCTCTAGCAGTCTCAACATTACCATGCATCAGTAGCAACTGTTGGCAGCACTGCTGTTCACACTGGTGCAGGTGTGGAAAGGTGACGCTGCCACAGCCAAAACAGTGGCCTGTTCAACATATGCTGAGACAACACATATGATCACATACCCGTACTTTGTTCTTGGCCATGTTGCTTCAACAAACTCAAGAGACACTGCCAGTTTGACCTGAAAACTTCATATTTCCAGGCTACAAACAGCTTTTAAAGCTCTCGATAAAGTGGTGGTCGACCTTGTACAAAACCACCATTTGGGGATAGGAAAAGTGGAAATGTCCTGGCTGTAGGACACCTTTCAATGATCTTAAACTGTTTGCCTGCCAAGAACACCAGGAGCAGCAGCAGTAGGAAAATACATGATATAATTTGGTTTCAAAGAGAAGGTGATGGCCAAGCAGAGTATACAACATGTGCTCTCTCATGGTATACATGAGGCAGATCCAGGTGTTTGCTTCCAAAGGCCCAAAAGGAGCTTCCTTGTGATGGCACACTCCTACCATTACAGTCCCCATCTCTTGATAAGGGAACTACTGAGTACTCTGTGGTAACACTGCCAGAGAAGCAGTAGGGTAAAAAGAGTAGGAGTCAAGAGCTGGATAATGTTTATAGACGACACTCTCAGTATGAAGCATCTCTCAGTTCCCAGGCTTGCAGAGTGCCATTTGACATCTGCTTTCACCAAGTCTTTGGTTCCTCAGCAAGTGATGGCTGATCCCTGCCTTTGGGGAATTTCTTCATCTTGCAGTGAATCACAACGCATGTTGCAGAGGCAATGAACAGCGTTCAGAAAGCAAAAAAAACAGGATAGTCCCAGTCACAGAGTTATCAGAGATTTTATCTATCTATCTCTGCTTTGTGCTGTGGGATCTACACTAGCTCTACTGAATAAATGTAGCTGTGTCCTATATAATTTGTAAACACAGTTGCAAACAAAATTATAAACCACATTTTTATATTTTATGTAGTTCCAGTCAGATAGCAACTAATTGCCATTATTCTTCTTAGTGGAAAAAGATTTCAAAATAATGTTATGAAGAATTCGATCATATGAGTTATGGGTACATTTATGTGTTATCTAGGTTTGTTATATATATATGTATGCATGTATGTATGTATGTGATTGACATGAGAGCTGGGCCTAACACTTTTAACCTATTCCTTCTCCCTTGATTTTCCTCGTGAGACAATTTCCCCTTTTGGAGATGGAACAATGATTATCTTTAGGAAATGCACTCTTTTTAGAACATAAGTTCAAAAAACTCTGTGGTTTAAACACTCAGAGCTCTTGAAGCCAAATAACTGATTCATTCTGGCATTTTCAATGTATCTTTGAAAAATCTAATGAATGCTTGAATAAAATAAAAATCTTATATTCGCATTTATTTAGTCTAAGTGCCTTGGCAGTGAAAATTAGTGACTTCCTTTTTATCATTCACCCTTCTCCTTAATGCAATTCACATGTTTGTCAGCAATATTAAGTCTCCTTATATTGGCATGAGATGCTGGCTTTTTACAAAATTATTCTGTAATAAAATAGAGTTGCCAAGGTTTCTGTACCTCTGTCAAATTAATCATGCCCTTTTCTATCCTTGTACTGAAAACACATGGTTATCCCAACCTAGACATTTTGTTTGAAGGGCTGTACAGCCCTCTGGGATGCAATGTCTCCTACGATTGTTTTCCTTTCTTTTTTCCAAGACATTTCATTACAGATGCCTTCTCTTCTGTGGAACTTTCACTGCTCCTAGAGACTGACCCAGAAGATTCACTTGAACAACTTCATTTAAATTTCTGCTTTTATAATACTATATATACTTTGACAATTATTTTTTTCAGAAGTGTGTGTGTGTTCGTATGTATGTATGTATGTATGTATTCTTCTTTCTTCTTTTGGGTGATTACTTTGCAATAAAGCAAGCAATCTTGTGTCTGTTCTCATATTGAACTCAGGAGTTCTCAGATTGAACTCCTTGTAAATGGAGCCAATCAAATATTTTGTGGACAACAATTGCCCAACAAGTTGAATAAGGAGGATTTATGAATGCTTTTCAGGAGAGTTATTAGCTAGCCCCCTTAGAAGTCTATAACCTGATCTTGTGCCCATGATAGGGGGATTCATTCTTTTTATTTCACTTGCAGAAAAAATTTCCCTAATCATCCAATGATTCCAGGATCACAGGAATCCCGGATCCTCCATTCCCTCTGACAATAATTTTTTTATAAGGAGTTTTAATTTGCAAAGCACAGTGAACAAACATATCAGATTATTCTTTTAGATATCTGCTGGGAAGGTGCACATGGATTCCTACAAGGTACACACACAGACCTGTCTGCTGCAGCACTGCAAATGCATGGCATATTTTTCCAATTTTATCACTTTATTCTTAGTCTGTAGGGATTATGAAAAGAATTGAAGAGAACATCAGCATGGTATATGTGCCAATCAGGATCTACATTCCTATAATAAAATCTGAGTCTTTAAGAGATAGGCTATTAAGTTTCATCTTCCAGCAATATTTTTGCCCATTATTTATTATTACAGGTTGAATTTCCTTAAGGAGCCTAAAAGATATTGCTGCCGAAATGTCAATGAAATTAGGCAAAGTGTTTGCACTTAACGCTAGTGATTTCTCTTAAAAATTTTGGTCTTTACTCATAACAAATAAAACACTATTAACTATTATTGCCTAACATAATTAATGTTTGATTTCCCAGAGGAGCATGATGACAGAAATTACTCTCATTTTAGGGTGACTTTCAGAAAGAGAAGACAAGGTTAGTGACCTTACCTGAGTGTGTGACTTTAAATACTTAAGAAGCAAGGTAGGTAAAAGTTTGTTAATCTAAAATGGATGGCCTTTTTCCTCACAGACTGGAATGCAATCCCCTTGATGAGAAAGGAAATTGTGATGGGAATCAGGGACATTCTAAAATCTTAATGCAGGAATAGGGCTTCTGAGTAGCAGCTCACAGCAAGTCAGAGCTGAGCAGAAGCTCAGTGATTATTAAAAAATTAGTGGATTATTGAATTCTAGGAACAGAAATTTATTTATTTTTTGTACATAATTTATTTCTTTTTGGACAACCACTGCCCTTGAATTTCCACTTTTATTAATTTTGGATTTGCTCACTGATAGGACAGCACTGGAGTCTTCTATTTCCTTAATCTGTGTATTTAGGTTCAGTGATTTCAGTTGTGTCTTTATTTGCTTATTAGCTTGGATTTGCTTCAAAGAATTATTTCCTTTGGGATCCCTTGACTCCTTTCAACTGAACAAACTGTAGCTCTGGTCTCTCCCTGTAAACTAGGTACAAGTACAGTGCCACTTCCCCAAGCAAGTACACCTGCAGACATCACATTTGCATCTTCCAGAATTAAACTGCAAAAGGTAAAATTAAGATTTAATTTGCATTTCTTATTTTTTTTTCTCAAAGAGTGATGTAATTTTGGATTTAGAAGGTTTGGCTTTGTTTTTTTCTTTCTCCTATTCACTGGCTCACCTATCTGGAAACTGAAGTGGGAAACTAGGGGGTGGTTCTGTTTTTCTTTTTAATAGATTCTGTTGTACTGGCACCACTTTCCCATCTTCTCCACTAATCTATTCCTACAGGTATGTGGTCTTTCAGAATTTTTCTCTACATCGAGAGTGAGGGGTCATTAGTTACTCAAGTTCTGACTCTTAGTTTGAGGAAACAAAAATTTAAAAAAAAAAAAGAGTTTTGGAAAGGAAATAGGTGGAAAGAAATATTCAAAGTATTTCAGACTAACTCCAAAAATAAAAGCCATATAAACCAAGGTGTTTTTTGATTTAACTTAGAAAATACAAACTGGAGATCTGTTGAGTAAATAAGTGAAAAATAGAATCCAGCCTCTGCGGTCTATCCATCTGTTACCCTGTCTCCAGCTGCAGACACCTCTGATGTTTCTGAATGACATGAAAAAGGAATAAAGGTAAACTAAGACACGAACCCTGAGAATACATCTGCCCAGTGCACAAAGGAAATCTTTTCTCTTCACTGATGCCCTGAAGTCTTGATAAGCTTTGGTTCTGGTAGTTGCCTTAACACAGAGTTCCAGGTGTTATGGGCACTCTCAGGGTTGTGCATAACTTATACCATTTCCCTAGTCCCGAAAAGAAGACATAAATAAGGGATTCATACGTTTATAAGTATTTAGGCCAAAAAGTACCAATACAACTATTTCACCCAGGTCCCTGGACCTAATGGCCACAGAATTTGGCCCAGAGAGCAGATTAAATTATATCTCATAGAGGTATTTAATTATTAATATCTTTAAATATATAAATCCATGTTGAGTTGTCCCTGTCCCATCCTCCACCCAGTTCTTTTAGGGGAATATTACTTAGTTCAGTTATCCTCTCTGCTACAAAGCTGGGACTTACTTCAAGGCCTAATTTCTCTAAGTCTTTGCAATAGATCTTTTCAAGTCTTTGTCAACAAGCTCAGAAACACCTTGCTATTGGATCTCTTTTCCATGTGTAAGTACCTAGACATAATGATCAATTCACCTCTCCATCTCCTCTCAGATAAACTGAGGAGATTGAATTCTGTAAGCCTCACATAGTACAACTTGTTTTCCAGCTGCTGGATCAAGCCTCCCAAACCTTTCATCTCTGGAACTCTTATTAAGCTGCACAGCTACCTTGGAATGTGCGAGGGCTGTTCAAAGGATTTTTGAGTGACCATCTGATATCACACTGAAGCGTTGTCTGAGGGGATTTTGATATTTCTTTTTTTGATTGAGATCTTGGCTTTAAGAACATGGTGGCTATTTCTGCTTTAGGACTCAGTAATGAGTTTGCCGCAAGAGAGCAGGAGAGCCGCTCATTGCTGTGGAAGGCAGATATGCCTCCAGGCTTCTCTCTGCTATGCAGAACATCTTTCTGGTATTATTTTTTTTTCTCCCTCTGCCCTAGCAAATGAAGCTGTGAACACATACATATAAGGAGCATCAAAGTTCTGCTTACACCTCGTACAATCCATCACAAGGGAGAAGAACAAAAATGCAGAAACATGTATACACGTTTCATTGTTCATCATTTGACATTGCTAATACAATCAAGTGTGATCTAGATCAACAATTTTCAAAACACTTTCATACTAAATGAGGGTCTAATACATTTTCAGTGCCATTTCAAATCATTCCCTTTTGGAGGGTGTGGCCTTCAGTTCCACAAACATGGACTGTCATTCTGTGTCTTTTCATTGATTTATGCAAGTTCTAATCAGTTCCTCATTCTGTGAGGGTTTAAACTTTAAAAAATATAATTAAATTCACTAGTTACTTTATGTTATTCTCTGACACCATTTCTAAATGAGATGTGTGCTTATTAAACTCATTTTATAGGACCTTATAGTGAACTATAATCTAATTTACAAGTAAACAATACTATAATTTAACAAACAGTTAACCATATATTCCCACAGTATTTTGCAGACTTTTCAAAGAAGAAGTAGACTTGAGACAGAAAAGAAATGATTGAGAGCAATGAAATATGTGCAAGTTCCTGTACACTTATAGGCTTGCAAATTAATAAAATTTAAACTATAAAAATAATATAAACTAAAAATCTTGGATCTCATCTGTGATTTTCTCACATCCTCGTTGTAGATCTCAAACACTGTCACTTGAATGAGAATTTCTCAAATAGGGGCTAGGATTACAGACATTTTAGTCGAGGAAACAAAATAGAGCATCTTTACACAGTCTCTCACTTGACAGGATTTTAATACACTTCTCACACACAGAAATTCACAGTAACAGCTCAGTGCCATGTTTATTTTCTCACCTCACAGATGGAGTATGTTTTTCTTGCCTTTTCACGTGATGCAGCACATCCCAAGAGAGATTTAATCCTCTTTTTTCCTGGTTCCCACATTCATTTATCAGCACCTGGCTCCGTTGTTGTCTAAAGTCACCCCTAAGAAGGTGTTCTGAATATCAATTTGTAATAAGCAACAAGAATTTGTTGCTGTCAAGGTCTCAAAGTGCAAAATTAGTACCTGGTTTTCCCAGACACCTCTGAAGCTTAGGTAACCTACCCAACCATCCTCAGCCAGAAGGAAAGAATAGGGTCATCAGCTCTGCTTCCAGTATCTCTCCCCTCAGATTTCTCAGAGTACTCCTTTATGGTGCTTATTCTACTTTTTGAAGCACATTATTGAACCTGCAGGATACAAAAAGTATAATAAGTGTGTCAAAACTCAGTACTGATAAGTCAAATGCTTTTTCTGAAAAAAAACTTTTGCTGCTGATACCAAAACCTATTTTGGCACAAAGAAATATGTGAACAGAAAAAAGGTCATCAGTTTCCTCCTTCTTGTCCAGAAGAAACTAAAAATTTACAAAGTTCTGTCCATTGTTGTCTCATGAGTAGAGATCCCCGCATCTGCGCATTATGGGATTGAACCAGAGCAGTGCAGGGCAGAGCTGAGGGTTTGTCCCAGGACCAGGTACAAGATAATCATATGCCCCCAAAACAAGCCAAGAATAGTAGAATTTGTGAGGGTAGTAATGCAAAGGATCCTGTAGAATTTGGCCATGAGTCTTCTTGGACTCTTGTCACTAGCCATAGCATTGCGGTGTACTCATTCATCTTCCAGAAAACAGCTGGAGATTTGACCTCTCACTCTCCTTTTAAGAAGCAAAGGCAAATTTGTATCCCAATTTCACAGATGTTCTCTGCAAGCTCTAGTGTAGGAGTTCTGATTCATCATCTTCCAAAACCTCCCACATAGAGTCCTGTCTACTGCTCCAAGTGCTTTATCTTAATTCATATTCCACCAATTCTTAATACTATAAATGCAACAAAAATAAACTCTGGATATGTTTAGTCACTATAAAAATTGCAATTACTTGGTAAACGTAATAATAAAGTTAGTTTTTTTACAACAGCAGATAGTAACAGCCACATAACAATTTGCATTCTAGATCCTCATTTCTTATAACCTTCAGGTGTTCAAAAGAGGTGCCTCATACTGAGCTATTAATTCCATATTTAGGCACCTTGACTTTAAATATATTGAGTACCTCTTGGCTCTGATGAATGTCAAATAACATTCAGATTTAGAAGATTGTATGAATTTTTAACTTTTTTCAAGTCTATGAGTCTGTCCTTGAAGGTAAGGCAACCTCTTATGTATATTTTGCATACGTTCTCATTGCATTCAATAATAACACTAAACCCTGATAATAATATCAATAACAACAACATTAAAAGGAGCAGGCAGTATCATAACTAAAAGCAAACCAAACAAACAAACACAACAAGTAAGAGAATGGCCACATCAGCTGTTCAAAAGTTACCAGTGTTAAGGTTTCACAAAAAAAAATCCAAAATTTCCTATTAAAAGAAAGCAAGGGTCATTAGCAGCTGAGCTACAATACAAGCATGCAGGCAGACAAGTATGTGTTTATGCACTTTATCTTTTACGTTTCATTTGTCAGAGATCAATCACACTTATGTCTACATTTTTAACAGCTACTTTGCACTTAGTGTTTTCAGACTCTGATTTGAAATTGCAAACCACAATTTTTGTGTTGCTTAATGCTTTTATTCCTTTGTTGCACACAAGAAAACTGAGTTTTCTCAATAAACTACAGGGTACTGGTGTTGTGGCTTTACAATAACCATTGAAGCAGGTAGGTTGCACTTTCAGATATCTGATGCAGAGGGGAAATCATTATGTGGATGGTTAGTACCTGAATATGAGGATGTGGACAAAAACTTGAAAACATTTGGGAGCTAATGAAACTCTTATGTAGCTGCTAAGGGGAAATTCTCAAGGGCTTCAATGCGGGGAAGGAAAATAAATTGCCTGCAGTCACCCAGAGAGCTGTTACTAGGAACAACAGATGAGAAGAAAAAGTTGAGTAGGCAACTGAGACAAGTTCTAAGAAAAAGTCTTTTCCCCCCCGCCCTGGAAATTTCTTTTAATTGCCCTCTTTTTTGAATCATGACAAAGAACAGAATTATGATATACAGGGTGATAGAAGAAGGATTGGAAGAGAAGAAGGAAAGAAGGATTGAAGAAGGATGAGAGAGAGGGAATGTAAGAAAATACCACGTATATGAGAGGGATTGATGTTATAGCCAGCTAGGTGTTTTCCAACTTCTGTTTGAACAATGCAGAGTTCAATGTGGTCCAGATGGAAGATACATCAAGGACTTTGCAGTGCGGGGATCTGAGCCTTGTCTTTTCCTTATTTTTTTCAGAAAACATTCTGGTGCTGCTCATTTTTCATTCATTGTGGAGGGTTTCTTTCCCTACTCTTTGGATCTGCTCTAAAATAAATACCTCCTAGGATAAAATCATAGATTCCATTTAATTTTAGGTACTACTAGTTTAAAAGTCAGTCTTTTGTGACCAATTGTTCAACTAGTATCAGGCTAAAATTCTAGTTAAGTGACTTGCAATTCACCTTCTGCCCTCATATTCATTTTCCAAGAATAATTATTAAATAAACTTTCCTTTTCAACTGCCTTCCTTTTGATCCACATATAATGCAGGGTTTTGATAACTTTACACTTAGAGTGAACTCAAAAAAATAAAGAACAGTTATATAATGACATGCATTATATCATCAACATTTCATAGAATTAAAAATTGTAATTTTTGGAGAAGAGTTAGTTTGAAATATATTGTTCAAAGTAAAAACGAGATTTCTGTCTTAAAGAAATAGTCCACTAGGAACAGAGTGCGAGTGGACTCTGCTGAACTTCAATATACAGTAAAGTTCCAGAGACTTAGGATTATCTTCAAGTATTTCAGGAAGTTCAAAAACCTTCACAGAATACCAAGACTCATGGAACAATTATAGGATTGATAGAATGGGAAGCAGAAACTAAAAAGACATGGTTCAGAATGGGGAATTAATTTCTTGCATCTTGTATGCCTATTTTATCAAAAAGAAATGCCAAAGGCTTTCTGAGAAGAAAATGTGCAATTTCTTTAACAAACATACATCTATGCCTTGTTTTCTTATTGTTGTTGACAGAACCCTTCATTATGCCCTTAAAGAATCATTTTATGTTTATTTGTACTGTCTATACAGATTTGGAGAACTTGTTTTATGAATTGCCAGAGTGATGTCTTTTTTTTAATAAAAGTTTATTACTCTTTGATTGATTTCCCTGATATTCATTTTGTGTGCCTGTGTTGTAGATACTCATTTTTGTTCTAAAGTCCAAATTGCTCGAGCTAATGTACCAGAGGGGTGCTGTAACTGTTAGCAATTGACAATGCAAAATGTTCCACAGCTTTATTTTTCAATGCAGATGTTTCCATGGAAAAATCATTGAAGGCTAGCTTGGCAGGGTCCTTATTTATTAATTCATGGAGGTTTGCAAGAATAAGTCATGAGTGTGAAGCAGCACAAATGTAATATAAAGCTGAGCCACCTGATCACAATAACACAAATTAACAAATTACTGTACATCTTCTGAAGTGTGGTGGGGAGGTTAAATGTATCCATATGCAAGTATTTACTAGCAACAAATAAATATATATGTAAAATGTTAAATTATTTTACCACATAGTGAAAGATTCTTACACTAATCCAAATATATTCACATTTTCCATGAGCTAAAGATAGATACAATTCATGTGTCTCTGATGATGTTTGGTAACTTGCTAAACACCAGTGATTTGAACACGATTTAGAAGTAGATGCCAGAATGCCTTTTTTGCACTTGCTCACTGTGAAACTCTTTACATTGCCATTGTTCTGGATATGATTAAAATTGCCTGTGTTTCATCACTTGGTAAGTCAATTTTTTTCTCCCAACAGAGTCCCTATCTTTAACTGAAGTAATGTTCTTTAAAATTGTCAACGTCTTTTTAGTGGGGCAGAATGGATGAAACCTCAATGAAACCTGGGGTATGTTCTATTCCCTAAGTGCTAGTGCTGCTTCTCTTATAGCCTATGGGGACAGTTAGATTAGACAGACACCATGAACACGCTCTACAGAGACTTTTAGGGGAGAATCATGAAAACAGTTTTCTCTTGCCTTCTATTGCTTCATATGCTCTACATGCAACCTATGTCAATAAATACTATGACTGCTGATTATTTTACAGCTAGATATTAATGCTCACTGATGGACATAACTGAGCTGGCAGCCTTCATCCGGAAGAGAAAAGAAATGAAACACTCATTCAGCAATCTTTGGTGAACAGTGGTGAAGCAGTATGCCTTCAGCTGCTACAAGGACAAAGCTGCCTGGCCCTGCTAGCAAGAGATAGGAATTAAGCCATGAAACTAATGAACAGAACTGGAGATGGAAAGCAATGTTAGCCTGCCTTTTGCCTGTTGAGATCATCCTGGATTTTAACTCTCTGTCCTACCTCTTGTGCAGTCCATAGTGGCAATTATGTAAGGTTAAAACAGATTTCTGTACAGATGTGCTGTCCTGGAAAAAAAACCGTGTGGGCCACTCCGCTGCCAGTAGTGAATATCAAAAGTGTACTGGGCAATCTAAATTTGATTTTGAAGTCAGTTTTTCTTTGAACAGTGTTCAGACCATGTCACCTCCAGAAGTCCCTTCCAGTATAAACTACTTTACCACTCTGTGAATCTCTTCCAGTCATCTCCCTCCAGCATTTGGCATCAAGAAATAGAAATGATACTTCTGTGACCTGTGCTGTCCACTCATGAACACTCCAGCACCATGAGTGCGGACTGAAAGCAGGGACTCTTTGATTAGAGCTGACATGGGTTTGGTCTCCATTGGAGTGAAGAAATCAGGAATAATGTTCTTGATAGGCATGTTTAATCAGCCACTTCAGTATGTTTTCACATGGCTTTGTTTCTTTTTCCTTCAAAGGCATTTGCTTCCATTGGTCTTGCACCTCATTTCCCCTCTGTAAGGGAGATAATATTCAATTATATAGCATGCCATAGGTAACATATGCCCACCCTATGGTATGCAGGCACTTCTCTGCTTTCTGAGGCTTCCCAGGCATTCCAGAGCCCTTTTTTTATCTACCAGCCAACATTTGATACAGAATCTGGAAATTATTTTGCTGCCAAAAATGTACAAGGGAGGTGGGAGACAATCTGTCGGCTTCTGCTAGAGCAAACACAAAGACCCATTCTCTCATCTAGTAAAACAATAAGATTAGTCCTTTTATCATTAATTTTTTTTCTCTCCTTCACTGCTTTGTAAACACTGCTTGTATGACTTTGCCTCTTATCGTCTGCAAACTGAATCTGCTTTTGTTGAAGCAGTGTCAATCACAAGGGTTTTTCTGCTCATATACTTAGTGATATGATTGATTGGAAAAGAAGACAGGCTTTCATTTGTGTCTGCAATATATAACATAGTCACTGTTGGAAACATAAGTGGGGGGAACAAAACAAAGGGAACAATTCGGTAAAATATAACCCAAAGTTCACTTGCTCTGTCAAGGAGATTAAGATTAAACTGAAGGAGGTCAAAGCTATTAACATTTAGACTACAGGGTATATAATAAGCTAGCATCTAGTTAGATATTGGCTTTCTAATTGGAGGGGATCTTGTTTCTAACTTTTTATGTAAACACTAGTATTAGCAAAAGCCTGGGTGGTCTCAGCATTGTAACCCAGTGGACATATTTGATCTACATCTCCCTGAAAAAAATGTCCTCAATGACCAACCTCATATTTAAATTGTAAATATGTTTCTTGGTTCCTTTCTGCCAACTGTGACAGCATTTACAAAGGGAAATTTCTAGGGTTGCTTTAAATTTGTTTTCTCAGATGCCAAATTCTCCTTCACACCACACACTTTGTGACAATCTTATTTATGTTCAACACTTTGGAACAAGCAAGAAGATTACTGCAGCCACCAGGAAAGACTTGTTTGTTAATTAACTCCCATAGCAAGAGTGATTCTTTTGCAAGTCAGATGCTTATTTATAGAATGTCCTTTGCATTTTCAAGTCTCATTATTCTCTGATTTTACGGTGCACTCTACACCTTCTTGTTTTAAATCTAATGGCAAGGCAAACAGGATGGGTTAACAACGGAAAATAAATTAGATAGCAGCCAGAAGGTATTTTGAAGGTATTAGATAGCCTTTGGAAAGTATTTTGGTTAAACCTTTAGTAGCACTGGCCCAAGAAAGTAGCACAATGTGTTTTAGCATGTTTCAAGCAGATCTGGTGTGGTGGGTCAATCTTGACCAGATGTCAAATGCCCACCAAGCTGCTCTATCACTCCCCTCCACTGGAGGAGAGGAGGACAAGAAAATAGGATGGAAAATAACTTTGTGGATCAAGATAAAGGTGGTTTACTAAAGCAAAACCAAAGGCCATCCACAGAAGCAAAGAAAAACAAAATATTTTTTCTCTACTTCCCATCAGCAAGTGATGACCAGTCACTTTCCAAGAAGTAGGACTTCAGTACACATAGTAGTTGCTTGGGAAGACAAGTGTTGTAAAAATAAATGCTCCTCCCCCTCCTCCTTTTTTCTCTTAGCTTTTATTACTGAGCAGATGTCAAAGTTTAAAACATCCCATTGGTCAGTTTGGGTCAGCTGTCCTGGCTATGTCCCCTCCCAAAATCTTGGCTGCCTCCAACCTACTGGTCAGGGAAGAATGTGGGATAGACAGGCCTGATGTTGTGAGAGCATTGCTGAGCTGTAGCCAAAACACTGATGTGTGCTGTCAACACCTTTCTAGTTACCACTACAAAGCGCAGGGCTGTGAGAGATGCTATGGGGAAATTAACTCCATCTTAATCAGACCCAGTACACCTGGTTAATCTCTCCTTGCACTGCTTTAGCATATTTTCTGATAATTAATATGTTTTGGCTTTGTGTGTGAGCAGCATAACAAGCCATCTCTTACAGGGGGGCTGATGAGTGCAGGACAAGTGAGCTTCTGGCCTCCTCCAAAAATACTCTGTTATTATTCCTCGTGTGATCCACCAGGGCTTCATTTCTATTATTCACCTGCTTTCCACAGGTTGTAGCGGTTCACAGGGATAGTAAACATTCATGCTTTGGGAAAAGGATCATGCAAATCTTGAACAGGAGATAATCCTTAGGAATTCATTTTGGCTGGTCTGCTACAATTTGAGCTATAGACTTTTCCCTCCTGCAAGAACATGAAAGTTAGAGAGTGTTCAGTGATCTCTACCACAGAAAGACATACCATGAAGTCTCCTGATCCACTGGCCAATTTCTCATCTCTCCTTAACATGATTTCTTGCACCACCAGAGGAAACCCTACATCTAAAACAGCAATTGAATCATCACCATTTTTCAGTGAATAAATACAGCTCCTTGCTCAAGCAGCTACAGCCCAGTGCTTCCTACAAACCTCCTTGAGCCCAGAGGGCAGCCTCTCAGAGTGATGCACTTAATGGTGCTATCGCTTTAGCTTTTACAACATATTGCAGTCCTTTGATATCAGGAAGGAAGTGTGTGTTAAATTCTCACTTTCCCTTTGGAGCACAGCATCATCAAGTACAGATAAGTTTTTCAGGCCCAGTTGCCTAGAAGTTACATGTGGCTGTCTCACCAGTCTCTCTCTGTTTTATGTCTCCTCCTATCACTGGTTCATCACTCCATGCCTACTAGCACAACAACATTACCACCATGAAAAACATGACTAGTCTGACAAATTTTCATTTTGCTAGATGCTTGTGAAAGCAGGTGAGTGTCACATTATTATTTCATTAGTTAATCAAGTTTACATTGCTAAGCATCCTAGTTTTATGATGAGATAATACAAAAAAAAAATTTCAGGAAGAAGACTTTTCTTCAAACAGATAAATAGAAGCTTGTTATTTTGAAAGGATCAGAACAGTTTGTGTTCAGCTTTTTGAAAGCAAGAAAAATAAAATGTGGCAAAGACTGACATGTATTCATGAAACATTTGGCACTAAGGAGTCCATATTTTTCATCAAAAAGGTAATTTCACAAATCTCTTTTTTCCAAGAGATATATTTGCTTGAGCATTTAGAGGCCACAGGAAAATTGTTATTTATTATAGTGACAGTCCTAAAGTGAAAAGGTCATTTTATGAAAAGCAGAGGGTTTTGACGAGAAACATTTGGACAATGTAAATTGACTAATTCTGTTGAACATTGATCTAATCCAAAAGATGAAATCATAGCTGCACAAAAAATACAAAAGGGTTTCAAATTTCAAAATACACAAGTGTATTCTAAGTGTTTTACATCAACAAACCAAAGAAGAACAGATTCATAAGTGAGGTAGCTGCAAAGTGTTATAAAAAACTGCTAGCAGAAAACAAATACACAGAACATACTCAAAATGAGATCATATTCCCTAACTCAGGGTACAAAGCTCTCTGTCATTTCTAACTTTGATAATTTACAATAACAGTACAGAATCAGACCCTAGTTCCACTGAAATTAGCAGTCTCCAACTCAAGAACCAGCTTCTGGGTTTCTAGGGTATGTGTGGTACTGAAGCCTGGCTCTCTAATTCACTTTACCATCTGGCAATCTATTAATGAAAGCTACAAGAAGGCATAAAGAGCTGAAACAGTCACTAGGTCCTTTTTAAAATGTCAGTTGAGGGGGAGTTGTTAAACGTATTCTACTTCTTATACATTCCTTTTCCTGGGAAAGGATTCTTTGGGAATCCAGAATCCTTCTTCTAAATTCCATTAAGTAATTAAAATAGGGCAGAAGAAATATGACAAAACTAGGAAATAGACTTGAAGACATACGTCATTCTTAATCTGTAGATTGGTGTATTAAAAAAGCAGAATTAAAGGTGTGTTGGTTTTCTTGGAGTGTTATGTAACAAAAAACTGCAAGTAATTACCCGAATAGGAAAACTATCTCCTTAAGTGTGTTCCCATAAAACAGGAAGAAAAATAAACCATGCAATGTCAGCACTTCAGTATGAATAGCATGGTTTGGAGCTTTCATGCCACCAAATTAATAGATCCTTGGAATGTGCCATAAATTATGTGTTCCTTAAAAAGTGCTGCATCCAACAATTTTGGAATGCTGTATTGCATTATTTTTTCCTTATAGATGAGAATAAAATATCATAGAAGTACACTATAAAAATCAGCAGTAGTTGAGATAAAAGTGATAGTGATTTGCTTCTGTTTATTATATATAATCAGAATTAAGTCCAGACCAGTAGTATGTATCCTTGATGGATTGCAAGAACCAGTTTTGCAAAGCTGAAAACAATTATGAGCTAAATCAGTTGGGAGAAAGAAATTAGACAGGAAATGTGGATAATAACTGAAGAGTGTTCAAAAACATTTTATCAGAGGTTTAAAAAAATAAAAAAAAGAATAAACCCTGGGTTAGCCTAAATGTTGACTTCCATAAAAGCGAAAACAGCTATGTAAATCAAAATAATTATGAAAAAAAAAAAAAGACATTTATCAGAATTCATGAGAATTAGATAGAAAATAAGAACTACAGAAAATTGATAAGGATGGAAGCAAGAAACAAAGTTTTTCATCAGAGTTAAGGATAACAGGTAAAACTTTTGATCATGACTACACAGACATGTAAACATACTAATAATATATGCAAAAAATTGTATGTTTTGCAAATAAATCTGAACTGAAGAAAAAACAGATAAAATCAGTTCTCTCATAAAAAGGCAATGCAATGTTGTTCATTCCAGCAAATCAATAGAATGTTTAATAGCAATTTAAATCAGCAGACCTACATCATTTACAAAAAGATTTTAAAAAGCTGACTGAAGAAAATTCAAAATCATGAATATTGTGTTTTGGTAAGTCAGAGAACACTGGAGAAGTTCCAAGGAGGACAAAGAAAAAAAAAAAAAAGTCCAACATCACATGATTATTTTTTTTAAGTTATATGTCTAAGCCAGGTGACTGCAGACCTTTCAGCCTGACCTGAAAGGATAAAATAATGTAAAAGCTAATAGAGGACTAGAGGTGTGTATGCAATTAGCCCTAAGCAAAATGGTTTAACAAGAACAAGAAATTCTTGTGAGCCTTTCTGAAAAACTCGAGAGATTTTACTGGCCTTAGGAAGCAAAGGAAGGCTAATGTTGCCATTAAGATAAGATGGGCCAGCAGCCCAAAGTCTTTCCAAGTCTGCAAAGACCCTGTGAACAAAAGTAACAAAATAGCACTGGCATCAGAAAATTCAGTGTTTGTCAGAGCCCATACAGATGTGAAAGACACTGAAAGTCTTCAGTGAACCTGGTATTCTGATTACTGAGGAACATTCAGTGCAAAGTTGTTTTCTTTTATTAATACAATTCTGAAACAGTAAACTAGCTCCTAACCAGGTAATGCTGCTAGTATTGGTACAACTTGCTAACTGGTTTGGGTTAACTATGTGTAACATCTCCATTGATTTATGACCATCAGGTTCACAGGTTACTTAGACTGTTCAATTTAGCACTTTTCCTCAGCTTTCAAATGTACATTTTGAACCAGGTGTTCAATGGATTGATCGATATGAAGTACAATAGGTCTCTGTACCGCTCCATAAACAAAGCTGATTTTTATAGTCTTGGTGTGATTTAAACCTTTAACACTTTAAACCATTCTGCAGCAGTCTTGCCATGTAAGCATATGCTTCTCTTCACTTTCCTTAATTCACATCAGATTGTGGCTTAGCAACAGGCAGGGCAATGAAAGCTGCCATATATGCAAAGGGCTTGATCCTGCAAATGTGTGTGCATGACGCTGCATGCAGGCAAATAACTCCTTTGATCCCAATGTTATTCACATATATAACCCTGTTAAGGTGAATAAGCTGTAAGGTACAGACTGACATTTGAATATTGAGCTTTGTGGTTAGGGAGAACTTTCCTAGCACTCAGAGGTCATGGGGAAAGACAAATCTCATTTGCTCAATGTGACTTATGTGACTTACTTGACTTTTTCCCTATGTCAAACTCTCCCCATAACATGTCCACCTTTGCAGCCTGCCCCCCACCTCATGACTGTACATATCAGATGCAGTTTTTTAGGGGCTCATGTTCACCTGCCAGCTGAATTTGGTGCTTGGATAAGGGAGGAGAAGTCAGACATCAGGACATGAGTGAAATGCATGTACCAGGGCCTCAATCTGAAGAGCCCTTACTGGCTTCCAAATTCATTCTGCATCATGGTGTTTGAGTGAAGCCACCAGACACATCACCCCCCTTTGCATGATTTGTCCCAGTGTTCATGCATAAGTTAGCAAAAATGATGCTTTCAAAAGGTTTGGACAATGAATAAATCAGATTTTGGTAAGGATCTCATTCTCACTGCTGCTTGGAGTGCAGGTGGCAGAGCAAGGAAGGCACTTCAGTTCTGAAAGGTTATTCTCAGCAAGTGGATGAAAAGGAAAGTGATGCTCTCACTTTCTTCCCTCAGCACCATCATTGACCTGCCGTTCACACATACAGACCCTTCACAGTGTTCCTGAGTAAGTACTGCTTGTTTGGCTGACCTTCACAGGAGATTTCTCCAGAACAGAGAGAGTCTGTCTGACTAAATATCCCTCAGGCATGTGAAAAGCGGGTAGGGATAACTGACGAGGCTGACATATGGAAGAATTTACTGTCTTACCAGGAGGTAAGAAACAGATCCTCCTTAAGAACTTAAATAACTACAAATGTTTTCAATTCAGTGTTGATATAAAATAATAGTAAAAATAACCAGTCCTGCTTCCTTTAAAAAAGAGGGGGGAAGGGAAGGAAAGGGAAAGCGAAAGGGAAAGGGAAAGGGAAAGAAGGGAAGGTTCTCTAAGCTATCACCACAATCCAACTTACAGCTCACAGACTGAAAAGGCATAGAAAATGTGAAGCAGTTGTAAAAGTCTTAAAGAGTAAGTTAAATGACTACCACAGTCTGGGATCTTTTAATATCTATTCAGCTGAGTGTCACATACTACACATATATATGCATTTAACACAGCTTTATATAGTATACATAAATGCATGTCGTTGAGCAGTGATGGGAGAATCAAGAAAGTACTTTTACTTATAGAAATATCCTCCTTCTGCATTGCTATTTCACCTTGAAAAAGTACCGTATTCAGCATCCCAGACCCTGGGCCCTGAGCACCTTCCTTTAGCACTGATTTCTGTGGGTCAGCCTCTTTGAGCAAAGCAGAAGTGTCTGAGAAGAGGTCAAGTTTGTCTCAGGCCTCAGAGGGTGTATTTTGGAGTGGCTTTCTTATGTTCTTACTCTATCAAAATCTGTGAAAGGGAAATTAATCCTGTTTGGATTTCTGTAAGAAGCTGGGGATTATGCAAAGTATTTTCTGATATATTATAAGGAAAAATGCCTATTTTCATAAATAATGTATTTATTTAAAACTGTAGCCAAATAAAAGGCTCCCATTCCTTAGCAGTCAGATACAGAAACTGTTATAATTTAACAAACTGCAGATAAAAAAGAAACTTCTCTTATGGAGCTATGCTCATAAAACAGATCTTGTTATGAGAAGTTGCTCTAACACAGAAATGGCACTAACTGCAGAACTCTATGTATTTGGAATGAGATTTTACCTTAAATGTTATTCAGTAAATTAAAAGAATTATTAAAATACAAGTTATTTTGCCAAGTAATTTTTAAAATTATTTTATTGCCATCTTCTTTTACAAACTCGTTGCAAATTTTGAGAGAAAGAGGCCAGATAATCAAGAAACAGCTTAGTTTCATAAGGAATGAAAACATTTTTGCTAATGACTTCAAGGCTGGTACAGCTGCCACTGATGACTAGAGTGAGATCCTCAGTAGTCAGGCACTGTAAAAATGGGCAGATGAGTCACAGAGAATCTTCTTATGTTGACAGCAATGTTCATTTTATCAGAAAAGCAGAGATAGCCTGATGGTGGTTTAGCCGTTTTATCATTGCCAGTGTTCTGTTCTTAACTTACTTGGAGCAAGTGAGGATGCTCCGTCTGGAGCTACATTTATGCAGATGCAGTGTTTATAAAGTGTTTGGCACAATGGACTGGTCTTCAACTCTTAGAGATGAAAGACATTACAGTTCTGCTAGCAATTAGGATCAGTCAGGAAAAGGTTTCTAGTTTGCCACTAAGAGAAGTAACAGAGGGAAAAGGAGACAGAAAAATTTAATGGAAACATAGAATCATAGAATATCCTGAGTTGAAAGGGTTCCACTAGGATCATCAAAGTCCAGCTCCTGGCCTTGCACAGAACATCCCCAAGAATTACACTATATGCCTTAAAGCAATGTCCAAACACTTCTTGAGCTCTATAAGGATTGATGCTGTGACCACTTCCCTGAGGAGTCTGGTCCATTGCCCAGTCACTCTCTGGGTGAAAAATCTTTTCCTAATATCCAGCCTAAATCATCCCTGAAAGAGCTTCATACCATTCCCTTGGGTCCTGTCACTGGGCACCAGAGAGCAGATCAGTGCCTGTCCCTCTGCTTCCCCTCATGAGGAAGTTGTAGACAGCAATGAGAATTCCACCTTCTCCACTTTGAATACTTGTCTTACAGGAAGTTGCCTTCAGGCTGTCCAGACATACTTCTGCTAACCAGCTTGTAGACAAAAGTGATGCATAATTAGAATCAGTGTAATTTTTGTTATTATTTACCACAGGATTTACCTAAAAACAATCAAACCTACGATGCATTGTTTAGAATGCTGCAGTGTTATAATTTAAAATTAACTTTTAAAATCAAAATTGTCAGATAAAATATTACAAGTGATTGTTGTTTTTACTGCTGTACAGACAGCCACAGATGAAAATTATTTATAACCAATTTATACCATTTGGGAATCCTATTCTTGATCAAAATTAGAATAAATGATAATATTTACTAAGTTAAAAATTGACAGACTAGGCCCTTTGAATACTTTTGTACAAAACAACTTCAAACCATCAACTTCTTATGGCTGTTCATTAAGTTCATGAAGTTCATTTTTTTATTCTTCAACCATAGCCCTAAAATAACCCAAAACTGTTAAACAAATGTTAGGCCAACCTGTGTCCAGACAGCAATTGTGAAGTTTTGCAAAAATACTCTTTTTAGAACTCTTCATTATTAAGGCACCACTGATTAAAAGTAACTGTACTGAAGTATTTAAGATCTATTGATGTCTGTTATAAATTTCTCCCTTCTGCACTGGAATGAAAGACTCAGCACTGCACTTCAAGGAACTGAATTCCATAGCCAGGTAGCTTAATTTGCCAATCCACTTCATCCATAAAACATAGTCTACACATATGGATCATATTATAGGGAATTCAAAGGTGAATAAAAAAGAACAGTTGAGTGAACAAAGGACGTAGGATGCAGCCATACACTGCAAAGCTTTTTCTAAAGAAGTACCAATTACTAAAATTAACCCAATTTCAATACAACTTCAGTCAGAAAAGTCAACAACAACTCAGAACTAAGATTAAGAAATATAAAGCAGTACCAAAATATGAAGTACATGTTACTACTTTATAAATAGCATGGAAATGGTGTGAGAAAAGAAGGTACTCCTAAGAAGACTGCATCTTCCAGTAAACTATTCCAGGTCATCTGCAGAGGACTAGTAATACACAAGAGCCACAAACTTTTTGAACCCAGGTCAGCCCTTTATTAAGAGAAGGATCTTTTTGAGAACTGTAGAGTAAATCAATTGATTTGGTTTCAGGTAAGGATACCTCAATCCTTGTTTCTCGCATTGCTTCCTGCAATGGAAATGTTACCTTGCCATGTATGTAGTGCAGACAGCTTGAGGATTGTAATTAATATCAAGTCAACATTTCTCTTAGTGGTCGGTTTTCTAGATGTGGGCAGGCAATCATATGCATATACACTAATCAAGCCTTTCTCTTTCCACAGGAGGCTGCTTAGAGAAATATATGGTAGTAGGATTCATGCTACGTTGCTTAGGAAATAGGGAATAGTTGGAAAAAAATTAATTCCCAAGGCCTATGACTGCTAGGGGATTCCCTCACGCCATTTAAGTCTTTGAAGTATAAAGAAAGGAAGTTTCACAAACCACGTAAAGATAATTTTACTCCCTACTAACTTTTCTGTTTATTTAAAAAATCTCTTTCAGTAGAGAAAACGTTTCTCTGCAGCAGGTATACCAGCTGCCCCTGGTCCGTGGAGCAATTCCATGGTGTGTACTGTGGTTGTCCTGCCAATTTCCTTTTTAGCTAAACCACAAAATGATGGAATGCCAACCACAAGAGAGTGTATTATTCTGATATTCAGCACTTACTTGTGGAGAATATTAACTGACCCCTTTTATTGATTAATTGCACGTTTTATTGCCATTAGGGAAAGGGTTAGGTTAGAGTTTCCTGCTGAATGGGACAGGCAAGTCGCACAAAGGGCTTATAAATCACCCAGCTCACAGGGGCTTCAGCAGCTGTGAGAACGTACGAATGTGGACAAAAGAGAAGTTAATTGCATTGTTGGTCACATGAACAGAAACACATAGACAGTGTTTCTTTGAAGGAAATGAACTAATTTTAATAATGATAAATACAGTTATTGTTGATAGCAGTTGATAGTGAGATTGAAGCATCTCAGTTGAACTCAGGAAAGTCAACAGGACTTGGCAAGATAGCTCAGGAATCACCAGCACAAACTGAGATATGTTGCTGTCCCGAGGTGATGGCATGATGTCATGGGACTCAGCAGTCTGCTCTGAGTAGCCTCCTGCCAGGCAAGGCTGTTTGATTGTTACACTGTGAGCAACCGTAAATATCAGTATTGAGGGTGCAACCAGGAGTGGACTGGACATAAGTCAACAGGAACCAAAGTCCTGTTGTTCTTTTTAAAGCCATGGATTCTGCTTCCCTTCCCTTCTCCTCATCCGTTTAATTTCCAGTGGATCACTGAGTGAGAAAATGAATATATTTAAACTGTGATTTAAGCCATGGCAGAAGAAAAAGTGACCAAAGTAGAGCTAGGGGCATTTTGGGTAAAAGAGCAGTTAGCTTCTCTTTTGTTGACTCAGCTTAAAAGAGTAAAAAATGTTTGTATTTATGTTAGGGAACCATCAAAGGAGCATCCTTCCAATGCTGACTGTAGCCTCTAGGTACTTGCAGTGATTACTGCAATAGCAGCTCTTTTTTGATCTGACTGAGCCAATAACTTTGAACTTCCTCTGTAAAACAGGAGTTTGGCTTCTCTAGTATTTCCTCTTCCATCCCACACCATCAGAGAGCAGAAGGCACTTGCATCCCTAAAGCTAAAGTTCTTGCAAAGACTCCTTTATTTGCAGTTTCTAGGTCCCAGTGTGGAGTTGGAAGGGGAAAAGGGGGAATTTTATTTTATTATAAATATTCCCACAGGAGTAGTGTGGAGAACTACAGAGCATTAAATTATAATCTGTCCCCTGTATTTTAACCACCATCTTCTCACTTCACATGCTTCAGCTGCTCAGAAAGTGACCAACCCAGCTGAAGGGAGATGGTTGCAGGCTGCATCAATCCAAGGATGTGAACTGGAGTCACAGCCCCTTTCTGGAAAGCTTCCTTGAGGAACTCCCTTAATTTGCAGCAAAATCTTCAGGCTTCTTCACCTAGTTGCCTCATTCACTGACTAAAACAGCTGTCAAGTTTCCACCAAAACCAGTGTAAACCCCAGCTTGTGGCATAAAGTCCTCCAGCTGCATGTGGAGAAAGTGCTGACACAGATCCTTCGGGTGTGAGGTCCTGCACACTCGCCCTTCACCCACCGCTGCTGTCCCAAACCCAGGGGGACAGACAAATGGCACAGCATAGGTGGCATGCAGCCACCTCCCACCCTGCACAGAGCAGTGAGGGTTGGAGTGGAGAGCTGATCTTCTCAGGGAGAATATAAGCAAACATTTCATGAAAGGAACCATCCAGCATTTAACCTTCTGGCTGTCTTCATGCACATATAGTATTTATCAAATTGTCCCTCCTCTGGCAAATCCAAGCACAGAGACGTCCCCAGGCTAGGGGGGATGATCTGGGCTAGGGAGACAAGGACTGCAGGTGTGAGATGGTGAGAGGTGAGAGCCTCTCAGTTCTTTCTCTTACCTGCTGCCCCACTGCACAGGAAAATTAACCTGCACCAAAAAAAGGTAAATGAAAAAGGAGAAGTGCAAATTGCCTTTTCACTTCACAAATGAGGAGAGAGAAGCAAGACAAACTATGCTGCTTTCAGGTCCAATTCCTTCCATGTATACTTCCTGGGGCAATGCAGTTATGCGCCTACCTAATAGCTTGGTCTAGCTCCAGGTAAGCAGTCATTAGTTTTCTTAGGAAACGCTCTAGCAGCAAGATACAAAAAGTGGCTAAAATTATTCAGTCCTTGGTACTGAAGTGTATCTATAGAGAGATGTATAGATACAAATATAGGTACACACATGCACTGCATAATAAAAATTGATAGATCTGCTGCCACTTTATGTAGGTGTGGAATAGAAAGAAAGAAGAAGAGAGAGATGAACACATTTAATAAGTTCAGTCATAATTACAAGGAGTAAATGTTAATGTATAGGGATGAATATGTTTTGGGGGATTTTTTATACATATTAATAGGCTTCCTCTTTGTGAAAGAATGACATCAGACATTGATAAATTTGACAGAAGTGAAAGGAAAAAATGGTTGGACTATTAAGAATGTTCCTGAGGTGGTGTTGAACGGTGTCTTTGATACATCAACCTTCAGTCTCTGAGCACATTCGTATTAACTTGTGTGTACACCCAGAATTCAAATGAGCTGCTTCTTTAGATGCTGACTTTTAGCAGCAGTCCCACCAGACAAGCTGGAATCAAACCTACAGTTTCAGAATGTGGTAGAGTATAATTTTCTCAGTACAGTTTGTGCCTGCTGACTCTGTCAGAAGATTAGAGAAAGAGGCAGAATATAGCTGATCGTTAAAGATCCACACCAGGATGAAGAATGAAAAAAAAAGCTTGCAATGAACACACTGCTCCAAGTACAGACATTCTCCTGAGAATGCCAAGAGATTGGTGCAAACGGTATATAATACTGCTGAAAGCAGAAAGATGACAAATTGCTTGGAATGAATTCACTCAAAGGCAAGCAAGGGCTAACCATTGAAGTCTAAATACTTCAGCAATTTCTGAACACTGGTGCATTGTCACAACACGTAGGTTCTTTATAACCTTTCAAGAAACCACTGTGAAAACAGTACTACACACATGCAATATATGTTTGTCTGGACACATCAGACCAATACAGTAAATGTCTAAGAATCTTCCAGTAAAGCCAGTATACACAGGTGCATCACATGGCTTAGGACTCACAGTGAGCCTAGAAATAAATAAAAAGCTGAAGTCATGTATCTTTTCCTCATTAGTCTATTGTTTTTAAGAACAAGACATTGAGAGGCTGGAATTTAAAGATGTGAGTTAATACTATTGACACACATGTCTGAGCAGCTTCAAACAACAAGAGAAAAACAATCACCAAACAAACAAAAAAAATCTAACATATGAAAAGAAAATATTTACAAAGTAGAAGAGGAGGCAACCATGGAAAACAAATGCATAAAGAGAAGGAAAATGGATGAATGAATGTGTGTTAGGATATTTTACATTAGTTTATTAGAAAATTATGTTTTGAAATCTGGTTTTATAGAAATTTGAGCCATTCAGTGGGATTTCTGTCATAATATCTGCTTTTAGTAGACAATGGGAAAAGCAAAATTCTTTTTTAAAAAGTAAAATATTGAATAACCATTTTCCCCTCCTTAGCCCCATTAACATGCAAGTACTCTCTTTAGAGACATGCAGATACAGAAATAACATATAAATATCCACTTTTCTGTTCATCACATAACAAACCATAATTGGATTTTTTATGCTGTGTTTCTGTGTTTTTTTCTGGTTTCATACAATTAAAATATTTTATTTGGGTTTTTTTCTCTTAAAAATATGAAGGCCTCCTTCATATTTTCATATTCCTTGTTAAGAAAATGTAGGAGATCATATGTTTGTTGTTTTTTTTTTTTCAGATGTCAACAGTGAGGCTGCTGGCAAATTAATTTGTATGTATAGTCAAGATGATGAGTGCTAGTAACAAACATTATCTCCTCTATGCAAAAAAATAAATAAAAAAGTCCATTTCAGTCCATTCAAGTCAAACTGTTTTTACTAAATGTGCTGTATATTTGAATTTCTCAATGCCTAGTATCACAGCATGCCTAGTAGTTAAAGATAATTAAAGTGATAATACACCTGTTAACTGTGGAGCTATTGTGCCTACCATCAGACTGCTCAGAATAACTAAAACAAACTGGCAGAAGGGTTGAGCATGCAGTCTGCATGTTCTTGCTGGCTGAGAGAAGCCTCACACCCTTGAAAGAGTCCCATTTTATAGAGCAGAGGCCACAGTCTAACAGACCAACTATTTTCCTGATCATAGTCAGGTGGACCAATTTCGCTCTTTTTCACCCACCTGAAGCAACTCCCTGTTTATAATGTTTCTCTTTAGGGAAAGAACTACAGCTGCTTGATTTTCCTCTTAATAACTATTAGGTGTTTAACATGTCTTCTATCTTCTCTTAAAACTGCCTAGTGCCTGCAAGCCTCTTCAAAATGGGACCTGAGTTTTCCCTCACCCTGTGTTTTCAGCTTCATCAACATCAGTATTTTAAGCAAGTAGCACTGTCTCAAGAGCTGATTGCTTCTGCATGACAGAAATGCTCAAATACTCTGCTGCTGTCCAGCAAAATATATTGAAAAATCACAGGTAAGGGGAAAGAATTTATTTAAGAGGTCCTGTTTCTACAAAACCTTATGCTTACTGTAAGAACAGAGGTGTTGTATGTAACTGACAATGACCACTTTTATTTTGAACTGGCAATAACCTGCAACAACAAATATATCCAAGCATTTTATTCATCCATGGATACTCATTTTCATCCTCCTGTAGATACACATTCCTTCTATGTGTCCTGTGGCTAGAAGCCAAGAAACTCATTTTACGCTTGATAATTCATTTCTAATCTGTGCTAATTTGTTTGGGAAAACATCTATAGCTCTAGCACAAAGAGAATTAGATCTGTTTGGCTGCACCATTGGTGACTGTTTATCACTGAGTGCAACTCCATGAACTCCTTCATGGGACCACGAGTAGATCCCCTCACTTGTGCAAGTGGCTTCACACCAAGAACCAACAAGATATTGATGCTTTTTGAGACCTGGACATTTAAAATAAAAATAAGAAATAAATGCTGGTGCTATGTGCACCAAACTCACTATCCACTTCTCTGAGAGCAGTAGTCACTACCATACAGGTTTGCCGCTGCAAGGCTTGTGACAGGTTGTTGAGGTCCTACTAAGACCTACTCAGCTATAACAAAATAGACTTGAGAGAGTTTTGTAAGGGAAGAGTGAATCGTGCCAGGTTTGCTTTGAATCTATGGCACATGAATTTCCATTGGGCAGATATCCATCAGCCCAACATTTTATGTGAGCAATGTTTAGAAGCAAAATATGTATAGCACAGTCCACAAACACAGCTCTGGAAATTTCCCATAAAAACAACTGTAGGCAGGGAAGGGAATGGAGGCAAATAAGCCAAACTTAGTGAAATCTGACAACTCCTGGTTTTCAAACCCTGGGCAGGCATTCAGGCAGCAAATATTGATTTTACTTCATGCAAAATAAGGTTTATATTACTGCTGAAAAATTCCTTTTCTGATATTTTTCTGTAGGCTTTAAATCATATGTTTCTGCGTAATGCAGCAAAGGCGTAATTACGCTCCCCTGTAAGACCATGCCCTGCCAATGCCAGCACTGCAGCGAGGGGAGCCAAGGCACACACAGGCTGCAGACACTCCTGCATCTTGCCCGAAATCCAAGGGCTCAATTTTGAGTCAAGACTGCTGAGGCATGTCTCAGCTCAGCTTGACGGATCCGTAGGGTGGTTATTCAAATGTGATGTTGTCCCAGTCTCATCTGGAATGCCTGAATGACAGCATTTCCCACTCACCTCTCTTTTTTTTTATTCATTAAAAATAAGACAACATGAGCCTCTGAGAAACCTGTCTGTAAAATAAAGGTCTGCATTAAAGCCAGGTATGAAAAACTGTCTTCCTGACAAGCAGTCGCTATTTGGAGGTGCATCTATCTCTCAGGGAATCAGTTACATGCCAGAAACAGAGAAACAATCCCATACAAACAGCAATATTAGGGGAATCTTAAGGCTGAAATTTAAGCATTGCAAAGACAGAGCGCACATCAGGAAAAACTAGATTAGCTACCTTATCACTGCCTGCAAGCGTACATACAATATTAAGGCCCTTAATTAAATAGACATGTTTTCTCTCTGACAGAAGTATCAGATGGTCTTCTAGATTTTATGTTTAGCATATATTAACAATTGGTCACTTTTCTGTGTGTCCACCATTTAATTAGCATAAAAACCCCTTCACCCTCTGTTCACTTGATCATCTTTATAATACATACTCTCCTCTCAAATGGACTTATTTTAATAATTTCATCAGTACAGATGCACAATGAATTCCACAAGACATTTTTCTCTTCAGAGACAGGTGTACTTCTTAGCAATAATTCATTACTTATTACCTTGCAAGCTGTTTTTCAGACAAATAAGCTCGCGATTCCATTACCAGTATCTTTTAATGATGTTTCTGTTTTAGATTGCTTTATCATTGGAGTCTAATCCAAATTTCACTGAACTTTCCCATTAATTTCAGTGAAAGGCTCTGTTCATTTTCCAAGCAGCTCAAAGCACATCTCAGGAAAAGCTGTATACTATTCATCCAGTGAGACATTTCAAAATAAAAAGCAAAATATTTCTTTAACATCAAATTGCCTCTCTAATGAGCAAAACATTCTGCAGAGATTTTTTACTAGTTAGATGAGAGCACATTCTAGAACACAATAATTTAAAGAAACCTGCATGTTGAATGATAAATGGGAACAGGATGTTTTCAGAATTACTTTAGAGGACAGTACAAATGAGTTTCATATGTAGACTTGCAAAATCATCATGTTGTACAAATTTATAAACTTATTCAAGATGGTGAAGACTGAGAATAGATAATATTACAAGGAAGTGTTAGAAGCATAAGGTGGTCTCTGGATCTTTGGACTGTGCACCATCTATTCCATGCTTCTAAACACAACTGTGAATCTTGGAGGATTTCCTGTTGGCAAGGGGTGAGGGGAGGCGCAGTGTGCAAAGAGGAGGCATAACTCTGAAAAGCAGAGTCTCTCTGAAGTGACCTTTCCTTTATTCCGCTCTCATGGGATTCCACTTGGGTTACTGCAGCCAACTCTGGGGCACCCAACATAAGAAAGACATGAACCTGTTGGAAACGTAAGATGACAGCGAAGTCCAACTGAGTGAGTTGGAGCTGTTCAGCCTGGAGAAGGGAAAGCTCCAGGAAGACCTTATAGCAGCCTATCAGTATCCAAAGGGGCCTACAACAAAGTGGAAGAGAAACTTTTTACAACATGCAATAATAGGACAATGGCGTCAGTGATAGGAAAATGGCTTTACACTGAAAGAGAGTAAGCTTATATTAGATGTTAGGAAGAAAATCTTTACACTGAGGGTAGTGAAACACTGGAACTGGTTGCCCAGAGAAGTAGTGGATGCCCCATCCATGGAAGGGTTCGAGGCCAGGTTGGGTGGGGCTTTGAGCAATATGGTCTAGTGAAAGGCGTCCCTGCGCATGGCAGGTTCTTTACAACCCAAACCATTCTGTGATTCCTCCATAAGTCTCTGTACTCAAAATATTTCTGGGTTTGGGAACCCAGGACTTCACACAGCAGAGGGCTTAGGTCTTCAAGGGTCTTCTGAAAATCCTATCCTTTTTTTTTTAAATCCTTGATCTTCTACATTTTACCCCAAATCTCCGCAATCACAGCCACTTTAGTAAATTCATTGGTGCAAACCATAAGCATGTATGAAAGCCAAATCAAACTAGGATATTGCTGTGATAAAAGTGGTCATCTGATAATGCCAGAGTGGAAGATTCCATCTAGGTATGAAGTAGGAACCACAACATCCCCCTGTTCCATGTTCTTTCTTAATGGCTAGGAGATTTCACTACCTATATCATGATCCACTCTTGAAAAAATATTGTAAAAATTGTAAAAGATACCTGAGAACTTTGCTACATTAAAAATTCATCTGTACCTTACCTCTTGATTTTCTCGTCCCGTTTTTTTCCAAATTTAAAATTTTTAGTGTTTTCTGCTCTTGAGTAAGTTTCAATAATATTTTGGGAAGAGTAAATAGGAGATTTTAAAAAATTAAGTACTTTAAACATTAATTTAATAACTTTGTTTTATTAAGTTAGGAATATGAATTCTAGTCCCTCTTACTTAAACATACACTGAAAGGAAGAGTAACCTTGAGGATATCTCATGAGAGGGGGTATCCATGTTTATTAAAATAGGAAAATATTCATTGTCTTTAGTAAATATATTTTTTCTATGGGGTGGGATTAGTGATTGACCCCCAGGAAATTAGACATTGAGAAGACTTGTTATACAACTGATTTTCTTTCCTTGCACTACGACAAACTTTGTTCTTTATAGCTTCTCTAATGATTTATTCAGCAAATTTCTTTACTTAAAAAATAAATTTAAAAAAAGGCTTGTTATTCTTTCCTGAACTTTCACAAAAGAATGAAGAGATTTAAGCAAAGAAATAATTTAAGTACTGTATTTCTGTCTTATCAATATCAAAAACTCCTCCTAATAAGGATTACTCCGACGCTAACACTACAGCTCTTCTTTTTTCCATAAAACTATTCAAAAGTTGCATATATTTCCGTATTTGATCTGCATTAATATTAAAATCCTCATGAAGTTTCTGGAAAGATTTACATGTTTTATCATCAGATAAATCCTTTATTATCATGTACCAAAAGTTCATTCTTCTTTAAAATGCGATAAATATTTAATTTGAACAAAGAAAGCAAAAGCAATTAAGGAAAAGAGATGCTCTATGAAATAAAAGAAGCTGAGAGATTAAATTCACAACCACATTTGCTATCTGCATAAAAATTTCCAGAGTCAATACCAAATAACAAAAAAATAGCAAATACCAAATCTCATACGTAGAAGTCAGAAGAGATACCAGGTTATTATCCTCAATCATTACATTACCCATTCACTGCTATATTGGATGGGTGAGTAGCAGAAGAGACAGGATATTGCTGTGGTTGCTGGAGGCAGAATGTAAGAGGCAGGTGGACAGCACAACGGGACCAAACAGATTGCAAACTCTCCTGTAACACTCGCAATAGGAAGTGGTAATCAAAACTCAGAATCTTTTGAATTTTGTTTCCCAGGAGTTATAAGACATTGAAAGCTTTCATCTATTTATGGTAAGTCCTTTGGAGTTGTAAATCTCATATGAAGTTGCTCAGCAGATCAGAGATTCCTCAAGAACATCTCAAGTTGCTTCAGCACTTCTCATCATAGCAACCTTCCAAGAAGTGTGCATAGGCCTGCATGTAGTGAGGCATTAATGAGAGAACAAAGGGGGAAAGAGGAAGAACAAGAAGCTATCCTCACAGACTTCTGCAAACACACTACAAGAAAAGAATGAAATAGATTTTAAGGGGGATAAGTTTAAAAGTGTTTGAACTTGTGTCTGAGGCAAATTGCATTGTCTTTAAATGTAGCCTAGATCTAAACTACTGTATCACTCAGAATATACACCACAAATGCTTCTAGTCTCACTCCTGATTGTGCCAAGCAGTTTACTCCTATGGTAGAAGAGAAATTTCATCTTTATCTTATTTGGCTATCTCTCTTTTTATCTCTGCTGTGGCTTATGATTCCCATCTCTTGCCATCCGTCAGTGAGACAGGCCAGGGAAATACAGAACCACTGGTACTTATAACACTTGAAACTCCTGGATAAATCATTAGAAAACATGCTATAGGGAACAACTTCACAATGACAAGGAAATAAAATCCATTTTATAAAAAGTCTTATCAAATTCTTATTTCCATTGGGTCAATCTTCAGCCATTCCCATAGAAAACTCTACCCGAGAGGGTGAGAAAGAGAAAAATTGTCTGAGGTTTCCCTCTGAGAACATTTGACTTCCTTCTTGGAAGTGAGAGAATTTGCTCTCCATGCTCCATGGGGCAATGGTGGGGGGATTTGTCTCCGACTCCATTAAATTTTTCTACAGCCACAGGGGACTATGCAATCTCTAGCTCTTTTCTAAATTACAGTTTGCTCAAAAGGCCTCCTGCTACACTTGAAATATAGGACAGGTGTTGCCACATTAGCTACAGACCCACACAGAGAACCTAGAGACAGAGGAAAGAGGTAGCACCACAGAAATCACAAATATTCTTACTATATAACCTATACAGGAAAAAAAAAAAAAAAGTTTTCTCATATAGGATGATATGAAAAATTAGTTTTCTGTTAGCATTATAACTTTAGATGGGGATTTGAAAGTTTCCTTTTCTCCAACAATAAAAACTAGCAGTAAAACACCACACAGTACAACACTGAGTTTTAATACAGTTCTTTTTCTTATATAAAAAGCCACCAAGCAACGCTGTTTCTAGGACTGCTATCTACAGAACACATAATCTTTATCCTGTCACAAGTCTTCCCTGCTGCTGGAGTTTGTTTCACATGATATCATCCTCCTGCTATTTCCATTTCAGTACAAACTCTCTTACCTCCTCCCACTCTACTTAAGTGCCTGTGTGTGACTGCAGCTAAAAGTAAGGAGTAGTCGCTCATGTCATATTTGTGGAAACACTGTACAGATGACTCACCATGCTGACAAACCTGAAAACTCCTGCTTTTTTGATCTGGTTCTTGCATTTCATTCTCCTTTTCTACTTCCCAAAAGCCAAAGTATGCGGACAAGTCCATGTGTCACTCTGTGTGTGACAGTGATTTTTTTCCATGTGCAAATAGTTCTGTCTGAAGTCACTGGGTTTTGTTTTGAATAACCCAGGATTAATTTTTCCTTTCATACCTGCAAAGAAGGCAATGTTCCATATCAGTATCGTTCATCAAATCAGTGAATTCATGAAGGTAAAATGGTGGGCATGAATCTTATTACCACAGTGGTTCCCTTGAGCCTCTGTGGTGAAATAAAAGGGCATCAAACCATATATGAATAATTGCTGTGGTCTTTGAGGTCTCTCTGTTCTACTCATATAAATGGAGCATCAGCAGAAATTATCATCAGGTCAGGTAGCTCCAAGGTTCAGATCCTCAGCAGATGTGAATTGCTATGACTCTAATAAAAGGGGGGAAAAAAAAGGTCACAATTAATACCACTTTGAGATTCGGCTTTAGGAAGCATTTATCCTACCATGCTCATCTGAATTTATGAGGAATCTGCACTTAAAAGTTAAATTACATCTGAGAGTCAGAACAAGGATTAACTTTACATGAATAATTAGATATGACAAAACTACAGCAAACAAAATTTCAGTGCTCATGAAGTCACAAATAATTTGTCTTAAAGAACATGCAAAAAGCCTGTTTCACTGCAATAGGATGTTGTCTGCAGATAACATCAAAGCTAACACAATACCACTGTTGTTGCCATTCAAAAAAACTCTATCTACAGTTAAAAAGATAAATTAGGCACATGAGAAAGATAATCCAAAATCTAAAATTGAATAATTTGCAGTCTCCAGTCAAATTTAATGAGTATCAAAACAATGTAAGAAATACAGCGTTCATTTCATAACTAATGTGTAGATGGCTATCGGAACTTGTTATGATTATAAAATCACACTTCAGATGCTCATGTCTCCTCAGTTTTCAACTCTTCCAAGGGCTTTAGCTCTGCCACTTCTCTATATTACAAAAATACAGTACAGCTTCTTTCAATTTCCTGAGATACTGCACCTGCGATATATTCATGCTAATTGCTCCAAACTCATGCATACAGATGACAAAAGAACCTGAACAGCAATTCAGCTTTTCATGCAAAGGAAACATAATTGTTTTATAATATGCTGTAAGTTCTAAACCTGCAGGTTAAGTATTCATTTAATTATTTAGGAAGTGGCTGCACTTCTCTCCCTGTACGAGAGGCAGTCTGCTTCCGGACCACACCAGGAGAAGTGTGGAGGAAGAGCTCAGACTTGGGATTTTCCTTCCCCTCTTCACATCTCTCACTTTTCCCTTATTACAAATGCTCTATTACTTCTACTGCCTCGGCTCATCCACTTACCACTGATATTTTCAGAAACAGGTTATTTGAGCCAAATATGTTGATGGGGAAATAGAGGAAGAGTAGAGGAAATAGGGACTCCTGTGTTTCCTGGATGGGCAACTGGATTCAACACAGCTAATACAAATTTCATAAATTGGATCTTTTACCAGTTGAGGGATTTTATTTCAGACCCTCTCTGCAGAATGGCAAGGAAAAGAAAGGTTATGCAACAAAGTCAAAAGTATTTTGAGTTTCTGAGGAGAGAAGTACTTACCTATGTAGCAGTAGATATGGTAAGATGCATCAGTAGCAACTAAATATCTCCTTTAGCGTAAAACATTGAATCCTGTGTATTTTAAAATGGATGAACCAATTAAAAAGCTTACCTCTGGACTTGTGTGCATGTTTGATCCAGTAGTTGTAATATGTTGTCTGCAGCACACAGAATCATTAAGTTTGTCTAAAGGTCCTAGATTAAAAAATCATCAAATGCTATGAACCATGGTTTAAATTTTCAAAAGGCTTTTCGTACTTCCGGGATCCACTTTCCATTTGCACTTCGTGGGTACTAATAAGACTTTACAGAATTAAGCAATGCAACTCCTCATTCGTAGTGCAAATCCTGCCTCGTACAAATTTTCCGTGGATAGGCACCAAAGTTCAGGGTCAACAAAAAGCTCCTGAGCAGGACATACACCAAACTAGCAAGAAATAAATTTCAGTTAAAAGGTACAGTGTTTATATATATATATATATATCCAGAGGCACACAGCCTTTGTTCAGAGACATTGAGCCCCTGAATAGTCTTGGCCACTGATATGATACAAAACACTAGATTTAGGTTTTTAAAGGGTAATAGTGGCAGGCCAGGAGAAGGAAGAACTGTGGAGTTAAGTCACCCTGTGATGGGATGTGGAACAGGGTCCAACTGTTCCTTCTGCACAAGCCATAGCCTGAGCTTGAGTTCAAACCAGCACTCCAAGACAGAATCTCAACATCCAGCTTTATGTGGAGTGGGAGAATTATGTCAGTCATCAACATAAGAATTGCTTCTTCTTGTAGAAATAATTTGATATGCAGAGGACTCAGGTCAGAAAAAGTGTCTTTAACTCGTAATTAGGAAACATATCTAAGATGGAGGTTCAGTTACACTTCTGATAGATATCACTACATCCAGAGCATGGATCTGAACATGTACCTTCTACCTTTCTCTCACAGCTGCCGTTTCCTTTAAGCATGTTGTGACCATGCTGGTAACATCAGGTCCATAGCAAACACAACCCCGTTTTGAAGGCTTCAAGGTTTTAGGCTACAGAAATCCTTAAGGTGGATCTCAATATTTAGATGACTTTGGACAGCAAACTCTTGAGCATATGCAAAACTTAACATGCTAAACTAATAGTCAGGAGGTAAGTGACAGATAAGGAATAATTATGCCAACAGTACATGAATGCTGGGACAAGGTGATGCCTACATTGTGCAGCAGATTATGGAGACAGAAAAGCTCTGAGCTGACTTTCACAGTACATCCACAGAGTTCAGCACAGCACCATGCAGAGACAGTCACACGGGTCTCAAAGGCAGCCTAGCCTTTTTGGTATGGCAGAACATGCATTATTAAATTCAATTCCTGTTTCTCAGCAGAGCTAATTAGTTCAGGTGCAGCTCAACACTGCTATAATTATACTCCATCTGCTTCCAGAGCTAGCTAGTTTGGGTGCTGAGAGCTTGGAAATTTCTCTGCAGTACCCCCTCATGGGAGGGGGCATGATGCTATTATGTCCTTAGGCGTGAAAAGAGATGGATTGACACTTTGGTCTCTTTGATGATGCAAGCCTTAGCAGCCTAAATCCTGTGGAGTTAAATCCTCTCAAGGGACATATTTTTTAAGATGTTTAAATAGCTAAAGCCCCAGGTATGGCCCCAGTGAGGTTTTTGAAAAATGCCTCATAAGCACTAAATGTTTGTTGGGTGGTAAATGACTATGCAGCAGCGCAGCAGCAAGAGCCCCACGTCAGACATCCGACCGAGGCAGTCTGTTGCAGGCAGCAGCCCACAGGGCCACAACTCTTACCAAAGCTTTGATGTGGTCAGGTTGGCTTTGCTGGCTTGCAATCCAGCGTGTAAGTGCTAAGAAGTATTTGGCTACACAGAAAATATCAAGCCTGTCTGCTTCTCAAGAAACAGAGAGCGATAACTTAGATGAATGCTAATTTAGCATGCAGTATACTCTCGTTTTAAAATGAAGCCTTGATCCAAAGACTACTGCAGTGAATGGAGTATCTCTCCTCCATGTCAATTGATATTGGATCAGACTCTAAATTTATGCCATGGAGCAATTAGTATGAAATAGATTAGGCAACAACTTAATTTTGTTGTACAAGTTTTTTCAAGATGAACTGATAGCCCACATTTGTTCCATACCTGCAGCTAAATCATCAATACCAACAAGACTGGCATTAATCAACAGAATTACTTCCTTACTCTCTCAGGTATTTTGCTTCATATCACTTTACACAGGCTGTCAGGGACAGTCTGTAGCTTCCAGTACAATACAAGAATGCCACAGCATGTTTTTCCAGACACTGGAGTCATCCATATGCATTTGACCTGCAAGATTTTCAGCAGCACATTCAAACAAGAAAGAACATTTTCAGTGACCACATGAACCCCACAGCATGTTGTCACCCCATCTGGTTTGTTTAACTGCACATCACCACACTTTGGTAGCATATATATGTGTTTGTGTGTGCATATGTGTCCAGTGACACTGTGCTCTGATTCCATGTGCGCTGTACAGGTGCATGAAACACCTACATTAAACAGAATAGAGTCTGTGTGAGCATCTACATCACTGCCATTAATACTTTGACTCACCACACTGCTGTCAGTGCCAGCTCTCTAGTGCTGTTACAGCTCTGCTTGCTTTCTGCTTTCCAGTGGGACTGGCTAAGGTTACTGAGACTGTAAGATATTGACTGAAACTCAATCAGTTGCTGCTTATTTAACCAATATGCAGACATTACTTCGTGAAATTATTTTGGAAATGGACAAAAGGAGCTGCCCCACATCATCCGCATTTAGGAGAAGAGTTATGCGTTTCTGCTCTGGCTCAGCCATGGCTGTCTCACTGCTAAGCTGCTCTCTCAGGGTGCAGACAGCCTTCAATACCTCTTCAGACATGAAATAATTACTAGTTATATAAAAGTTGCTGCCTACTACTGCTGTATATTCAATGTATTCAGTCTCACCATCCTATCTGTCACATTGCACTGCAGCTTTGGACTGTGTGAATGGTATACCAGGAGAGATAGCACCCAAAACGCCTGTCTGAGCCCAACCATGTGCCCCAGCTCACTAGTCATTACCCTTCACCACCCCACAGCTCCCAGTCTGGATATCCTGAGGAGCTCTGGCTCCTTTAGGAACACCCCAACGATGGCAGCTGGCTGCCATGAGGCAAATCAGACTGCAAGGCAGTAATTAGTGACTGAGAGGTGGTAAGGAGTTGGTATAAGGGATTTTTGCCCATTCCTGTGCAAGGCTAGAAGTTTAACTCAAAGCATCCCCTGCAGTGGTTTAGGTTGTTAGTGCCTGACTTTGTAGTGAGAAGAGGGAGGACTCGCAGGCAGTCACAGCAGAGAGGCATTTTGAGAAGCTGTCTCCACACAGTTACCTCATCTAGTCTGAATAGTGTGTGTGAGTGACTCAAGCCTGTGCAGTGTACATTCAAGCAGGTAAGTTAAAATCACTGGCAAGTAAAAATAACCACCCTGGTTTTGCAGTGGGACAGTGTGGATGTCACACAAATACAGGGTTCTGTGAACCAGAAGCTTATAGCTGAAAGTCAGGACATGACTATGGAACGAGCAGGATACAATAACAGGGAGCTATCAGGCCTGAAGTTCAGCATTAAGGTGTGGGCCAAAATAAAAATCTTTTGGAAAAGACCATAGGTCATTCAGGAAGTCTCATGAGCCTCATAGACTGCAGCTCCCCTGAATGACTGAAGGGTTAAAGGCAAATGCAGCTGATGCCAGAGTTTTACAGATCTCATAATTAACTTTTTTCTTTGCCTTTTTCTCTTGGTTCTTCCTTTTCCTCTTTATTGTTTCGTAACCTCTCTGTGCAAAGAGAACGGTTGCCATTCCAGTGTCTGCTCTAGCTCTAAATTTCAAATTTTCAGTCAATTTTTTCTTTTCCAGTTCTCATTAATGCACTACAGATGACTTATTTTATTAATTGCCATCTATTTTTCTAGTTAATTTAATTTTCTGGGAAAGAAATACTTTCCTGACCTGTTCCATTCTTGTTCTAATGCTCAGCCAAATATCTTAAGGCAGTGAAGGAAAAAACAAACAGCTGAACATCTGCTGAAAAGGTTGCAAGGGTGAATAATCTCTAATAGTTTCTAATGAGCTTCCAGAAATATATTGCATAGGGAGCAATGCACAAATATGAGTCCTTAAACCCTTACTTATAAGACCATCCTGTTCAGTTACTTCATTCAGTTATAGACAGGAGTAAATTCAGATGCAGAATATCAGACACTTTTAAAATGAATTCTACAGTGATGTATCTCTCTTTGAGCAACCATTAATTTGGCTCAACACACACATTGCTTTTATGCTCCACATCAGGAAGACTGGAAGGAGTCCCTCATTATAGCAGAATTTCTCCATCATTTTGGTACACTGCTCGTCTGCCCCATAGCTGTAGAGGCAGACTGAGCAAGCAAATGTAGGGGCTCACCTGCAACCTGCATCCAGAGGTTCCTTTGATGGTGCAGCTCATCCCTGCCCCTGGAAGTGAGCACTAGAGGGGCAGGCTGAGAGGTCAAGAAGGGCATCTAGTAGCTGTACAGGTGTAGAAAGAAGTGTTTTTACTATTCCCCTCTCTCACTGGCTAAACCAGAAACATGGAAATGGCTGAAGAGTAATCTCTTCTCTTTGCCTTGGACTACAATTTCTCCTCTCTGGGTTGCCCTCAGATCAGTCACATATATCTGTCTGCCATGCCCAGACAAAGCATAAAAGTAAATGCAACACACAGAAAGTCAATAAAGTTTCACTCACTTACAATAGAAGTGAATTTAGCCACAAATCAATGACGGAAAGCAAAATGTTCCCTCCGTGCCTGTTCTTGCAGCTGTCCTTCATCTGAAGAGTTCAGCCCCACTTAGAGAATCAATGTATCAATAGAAAGTAAACTGTGTTTTCGATAAAACTGAATATGTGAGCAGATTCAGCATTGTATGATTATTAATTTCCAAAGTTAGCCACAAGCTTTTAACAATTTCCTTTAAATCTCCAAATGAAATTGAAGCACTCGGATAATTGTAAAAAAATTCTATATTAAAATACTCTCCTCTATCCCTCTACATGTACAGGAGCAACTTAGTGTATTCCGAGGGCAAGCAAGGATACACTGTTGACTGAAAGCAAAGATGCTTCACTGCCTCCTATTTCTGGGATAGCCCTGAGCTCATTCTGCCACCTTGTGTGATCAACAAATAATACAGCCCAGTCTCATTTTCAGGTCCATAATTTTTATTCCACTCCATTGAGTCTCACATATTATTTAGCCCTTCTCAACACCAGGAGTTTGTTAAACTATATGGAGACAATTCATCTCTGATATTCTAATATGGATTGTCAGGATGAAGCAAATTTGATATTTGGTTCATACTCCACCTCCCCAAAAGCCATTCAGTTTACTAGAGCAGTGAATAATTCTTACTAACTATACAAAAGAATGCACATTTCTGTTAGCTTATTGTTAGATTGTGTTTCTCTTTAATGTCATTGAAATTATTTTCTAAACAATGCATGGGAATAGTTTTAGCCCATATTATCCATTCAATGAAATTTGTTTGGAAAAAAAAAATTTCAGTTTTACAAAAAAGAAAAAATACTTAAGCTGTATGACTAGCCACTCATTCTCTTATGACCTATTTCATCTTTACAGAAATAGTTTCTTTGCACTTACCCTGACTGGAAAACTCTGAATGTTGCAAAAGCTCCTAGCTTTCAATGTAAAATATCTGTTGAAAGCAAATACAGATGAAGTCTTTCAGAAAGTTCCTGCACAGTTTTTAAAATGTTTCTAATTTCTCTTGCTATATTCAGTCATGACAATATTAAAAAAAAAAAANAAGTCTTTCATGAAAATCCCAGATAGAGCCTGCTGGATGAAAATGTTTGATGTTTTGATTGGCTGGATGAATTAGCTATTTTGTTCTGGAAACAGGCGAAGCATTCCTAAAGTTCATCTACAAAAACTATCTGAAGCTTTAGGTCAGGCTATCATGAGAGGCTCTGCAAGGGATTCACATGCCCAGAAATGACTGGTGGTACAATGCAAAAATCGATAGAGCTACATGAAGCTGTTACCTGTGGATGTCATCTCTCTTTGGAGTACCAGCAAATGCCCATGTACATCATAGGTACTGAACACTTAAGTGTGACACCAGCTGTGTCCAGCAAGGCTGCCAGTATAGAAGGGAACTTCACCTTGTTCACAGAAAGGCTCTCAGCACATCCAGGTTTTAAATACCTGTGAGCTTGTGTGCGCTGATCCACTGTTAAGCAAAGGTGACAGAAGGCAAGAAGCAGAGAAAACAGTTATCAAAAGCTCCTTCTAAATCCTGGAAATGCAGATGTTGGCATCTTTTATTGCCTTATGCTCCACAGATATGGAACTACATTTCTTATCAAAGTGAACTATGACTCAGATTTAATTAACCAGAACCATGGTGCCTACAAGATCTATGCTAAAAGTGTAGTGAATGCAATCAAAGCAAAATTCATTCCTGTAGTCTAGTTTTAATGTCTTTTACACAGGGAAATAATTACAGCTAAAAGCTTATGGAATAAAATTCATCTTACAGTATCTCATCATGACCTTAAATTGTGGCCGTGGTCAGAAAACTGTTTATGTTAACATCGTACCATTTTACTCACCATATATTCTGCAAGTAATCAAATCACAGGGCTGATCTCCAGTCCTTCCATGAGGAGAAAAAACTGAGGCAGAAAGATTTAGAGTGATTTTAATAAGAATCAAGCAAAATATGGCCACAAGATACATACTCAAAAGAATATGCAAATTGTATGTCAGAGATGACTTTAATAAATTTGGCAAATAATTTCAGGCCACACAAACACACCTCTCCACAATTAATAATGAAAGTAATTTCAAAGAAATGTGCTTCTTGAATTACTCTGTACAAAATTTTGACCTTTCCTTCTGAAGTTTTTTCTAAAGGTATTACTAAATATATATGTTTATAAACAAAACTGAGACTTTTGCCTCCAACTGTACATTTCAGGTCGACCTAGAGAGGAAAATTAAATTAAAATGTTTTTTTTCAACCACATACTGATTAAAAAATGCAACCTTCAAAACATGTTATGCACGGTTCTGATTTAAAAAGGCATTGGCTCAAGTTTCAAAAGCACAGAGCAACCCTATAATGTGCATAATTAGCCTGGTATAAGGAAGTGTACAGTAAAGGGACCTGGAAAGTTTGAATCCCTTTACAGGCTCTTGCAGAGCCCTTGGCAAGCCATTTCATTTCCTTATATCTCTATTTCCCTATCTATTAAGTCAGGACAATAATACCTACCTTCCCTGAAGAGGTGACAGTAATTAAGTCAATGTTTTAGCATAACACTTTCAAGATGCAAATCTCTGCATTAAAGTTCTAAGTACTATTATTATTATCATCATTATCACTGATTATGATTAAGCTAAAGCTACTGTTTAATTCTGTATGTTCTCATTCTGAGAGATACATTCAACTACCATTGTAAGGTAATTATACCATCTACTGTTAAGTATAGGAGTACAAAAGCCTACCTTCTGCTGCATTTGCAGTCTGTTCCCTCTTTCAAATACTCTTTGTGTAAAGGAAAATATATTCTTAAATAATGCCTTAAGGAAGTTTGCATGATACTGCCAAATTAGTTCTTTGCAATTATTATCTCAAGTTTCTCTGCAATCCCAGGAAAACATCAGTAGCCACAAACACAGTTAATAATGATGACTTTGTAAAACAGAACTGGAGGTTAGTATTGAAAGGGCTGTCAAAGCGCAAAAGGCTGCTTTTCAAATGACCTTTAAATCCGCTGTGACTCCTGCAGAGGATAAGAGGTAACATGAGCGATAAAAAGGCTTTTCTAGCTCACCAGATTTCACCAGGTCAAAGAAGCATTTGTAATGAATAAATAAATAGATAATTCATCTCCCAGCTGTTTCGGCATCTTTTCCGATATGAGGACAGGTAAGAAGCAGGTCTGTGAAGCTGGATGAATTTCAGAGACCTGTGAAACAGTCAGGGAACCAAATAACTGAACCCAAGTCACTCATTATGCAGAATAGAAAGGAACAGAAATTTGCCCACAGGGCTTCAGATGCAACCTGTATCTGTGAACAATATTAAAATGCCATTGTCAATTTAAAACTAAAACTCAGCCTGACTGTTTCTTCTGCTCACAAGAACATGCAGCTGGGCAATGCTACCCTGCCACCTTTCCTGCTCATTGTTGCGTTCAGCAGCAAAACTCAACTTGTGTGAGCATCCAGATGTCTGGGCACAGGAATGGCCAACACTTGTACTTCAAAGCCTACCTGCAACAGAAACAGACACACACACAAATAGACACACAGTAAAGAGGTGGTGTGTCACATCTTGGCATGTAGCAATGGACGACACCACTCTTCTTGTTATTGTTCATGTGTTATGACAACACATTATTCTAAATAAAGTAATTTTTAATGCACATTGAAATTTTACAACTGTCAGCCTTGAAAGGACCTCTTTGAGATGAGACATTTTGTAACAAACTCAGTATTTTGAATTTACATAATCTTTCCGTCTAAGGTTATCAAGGCAAAAAGTTTCTGAAGTCAAATAATTGAAAATGCATTAAAATACTGAGAGACAAAAAAAACGTTACTTTTTACAAGGAAGGAAACTGAAACCTAGAAACTAAAATCTGCATCCCGTCTTACACAGTTGGATGAGATGGATCAAATTCTCTGTGCTAGCATATTACAGATCCACCAACCATTTGAGGAACACTGCAGCTCCAGCCTCCCCTATGTGCCAGGGAATCCTGGTGCTGCAGGAGAGGTTTTCTGCTATGCCCCTGGTCTAACCCATGCCAGAAGGAAGTCAAATGCGGCTGCAAGGCTCATCAGGATCCCAACTGCCAGGCAGGCACTTCCAAGTTAATAATTAAGCACAGTCTGCGTGGCTGCCGTCTGTAACATAGGGACGGGAGAGAAGGCTTTCCTTTCCCAAAGACACCTTTCTGTCATTTAATGTGACATAATACCCACCCTCCCCCACACCCCGGTTTTCTCTGTGGGAGGACATTCAAAAGATATTTTCTCAACCAGCATGAGCAAAAGAGGTCAGTGAAGATTTTTCAATGAAAAAGAAGAGCTAAATTACTTCTCTATTGTAAAGAAGGGGTTGAGAAATGAATGAACAGTATTAAATTACGTTAATACCTAAGATAATGGGAAAAAAAATCATAAAACACACACATACATACAGTTGTCCATCTGTGCTTTGTCTTTCTTAAGGTCTTGTAGAAAGCTATCCTGAGGTGGAGTGGAACTGGCTGTTGCCATAAATAACTTGTTATAATTGCAATAAGAAAAGATAAAAAATAGACTCCAAAAAGGGAATTCTTCATATAACTGGCACCTGCATGGCTATCCAGTGTTAATAGTCACTATACCTCAAGTGGAAAAGGTTTATTGGTAAGCCAGTGTGACTCCTTGCTAAATTTCTATGCAAGGCATTTCTTCTTGGTAAAACATAGATTTGAAGAAACAGCCTAATTTTCCCTATAGAAGAAATCCAAGAAACAACTTAGAAACATTATTTCTGTCAGGTAGCTATTAAGTGCCTTTGCTTCTTTGTCTGGTATTCTTAAAGTGTGTTTAAGCATTACTTCACAATCTTAAAAGACAAGAAAAGAGAGGTAGGATCTGGCTGTTTAATAACACGTCAGATGGTTCCGATTCTTTAAAACTGAGACAATTAAATTTTGCAAGCTAGAAAGTTGTGCAACACAATCAACCTACTGACAAGCTGCAAAATATAATTTATTATACACTATAATGTCTTACCATACAATAGTATAAAAATATTTATCACTGTATTTAAAAATTACATGGTTCTATTTCCCAGACAAAACATGACCATAATTCCTTATTTTATTTCTTCATAAGTTCTCTTTTAATTAACATTTGAGTAGGATAAGAAATGGGCAGAATCTCAAATCTAACCTCTGCCAAATCTTCAAAACCCCTGGACATTTTTATCTCTCTCATTCTGTTACTCACAGTTTCAAACTCTTGGCACTGAAAATTAAATTGACCAATTTATTCACCACTGTAGCATGGCTTAAACCTCAGCAACATGATTGCCATCATGTCACTGCTGTCAGTGACCTGAGTCTTGAGTTTCAGAGATTGCCCTGATAACACTCGATAATAACTGGCAAAACATTATTACTTCTTTTGGTACTCATTATAAAAACATTAATTGGGGTGAAAGGTAATCTACTTCATATGCTAAGTCATGGATCTTCTCTAAGGGTGACCAAGGGGGATTGCAAGAATAAATATGTCATTGTGATGTGTTGGCAGAAAATTTCCTTAAAGTTTGAAAGAATGGACTACTAGAGGGCGTCACAGTAAGGAAAAACATTCTTTTGATTTAAACTGTCCAGGTCTAGTCTGAAAGGTCACCATCAGACTGAGAACACAACACAGAAAAGGGATGAGCTCCAAAGTAATGTCAGTACAATTTATGCAACCCATTTTTTCCACTATCTTGTTTTGAGTAGTTTAATTTATTTTAGGGAATCACTGCATGAGCCACACACAGAAAATTCCTTTACCACTCCATTTCTATTGTCTCTCCCTTTCAAGTACTGTTGCATTAGGGGAAAGGAAAAAAAAGAAAAAAAAGGA